>CAUYON010183785.1:0-13150 GCA_963573935.1 Arctocebus calabarensis | reverse complement strand
GTGATCAAGGAAATGCCATGAAGGATATCTGTAACAGTATGATCAAAATATTTCTGAATGTATATGAATCGTGCCCTGTGATTGCACCAATGTACATAATTATGATTCAATAAAATTATTAAAAAAAAAAAAAAAAAGACAAAGTGTCTTAGTGTTTTCCTGATTTCCATTAACATAAAATTAAGAGGTTAAAACCAGATTCTCTCGGGCAACTTAGAGTAGATGGTTTTTCTTACCCCATTCAGAACATTAGAGTTTGGGAGGGCTGAGCGCCCTTTGTAGGTATATAGGTTTGCTCTCACAATTTGTGTTGAGCATGTAATTTGTTAATGGGCCTCTTGGTAATTAAGATAGTATATTCATTTCATAACACCCGGTTGTTAGGTGATTGCCGGTGGGAATTACACAAAGAGGAGAAAAAGTACTTGCCATGTTTTTGGCCTGGCTGGTCTGGTGTGGATTACCGCCATGGAGAGCCCCTATGTTTTGGAGTACAGCTGAGCTACTCTGTTCCCCTCCTTGGTTTATTTATCCGTTGCAATGTGGAGTCTTCCCATGCTCAGAAGGGCTTGTGAGGCCATGCGAATGTGGCAAATGTTGGGTCTTATTTGTTTAATACTGGGTCACAATCGGCTTATAACTTACACTTGAAACAAATGTATTCTGGTTCAGAACTGTTCCCTGTTGTGTGGAAGTATTTCAATTTTATTCTTTTTCCTATTGCTCTACCTGTTTTCACTTTGGATTGAAATCCAAGAGAAAATGGCCAGCAAAAGCAGGTGACAAATTGATTTATGAGACGCTGGTTGAGTTTCCCCCTGAAATGTGAACAATGAAATGTGAACTTCATCTTTAAATGTATTTACATAGGTTGTCACTGATGAATGCACATTGGTCAGATAACTACAGGAATGTTTTTGTCCTGCCACCTCTAGTTGAAACGTTTCATAGAAGCTGTAGTTTTCAACATGCACTGAAGACAGAAGGGTCCACTCTTACCGAGATAGGAAGTGACAGGCTGCCGTCTTGCACAACGTTATCAGCTTATTAATAAAAATGTAATCAAGCCCTGTAACTATAATGGGATTGTAGCTGTTATTTGTAATGTTTACAGTGTTAAATTCATTCTTTGCTGAATTAGCTGTGTGTTACAAGGATTGCAAGAAAGCAGAAAAAAATTTGGCTATTGGAAAAATAAATTTTTACTTTAATACTGAAAACCACATTGTAAAATTTAAAACATATTCAAAGGCCCATGTTCAGAGCCAGACAGTGAAATGCAGCTCTTTGGGGAGGCAGATAAATTTGAAAGAGGATTGCAAAGGGAATTGTCTGTGAGTTTAAAAACTAAACCAGGACTCCTACAAGTATTAGCAGTTGAGGCATGCGTGTATTCATAGTTGCAGTGTATTTGTTTTCTGAGAAGGCAGCTAATGTTCTGGATAGTAGCAGGCATTCCGTTTACTTTCAGTTTTTAAAATACATGTCAGTACTTAAGTAGGGTAGACAGCAGCACTAATCATATTAAGCACAGTGTCTGAACTTGCAGTGAATGCATAATTAATGTATTGTTTTAGAGGACCTAATATATTAGTCAAGGGCAAGAGCTTCATGCATAGCTTGTTCTGTGAGTCAGGAGAACTATTCCACGGTGCCGTTTATACCACGAAGGCTAACTCTGCTCACTAAATCTATTTTGTTACACCTCTAGTACAAGCCAAAGCCATCAGACAACCTCCATTAAAGTGTTTGCCACAGAGAACTCTCTCTGGGATAGTAAATGCTAATTCAGTGTCAATTAGAAAAATGCCTCTAACAAAACACTGCAATTAATAAGGGGTACTTGTGTTGATTCATTGCTGGGATTTTTTTTTCTAATTCCTTGTAAGGCTGCATCTTTCATTACTTTCTATTTATTATTTTAAATATGTTTAGCTTGAAGGCACTTTACCGTTTCATCTTTATTTTAAAATGTACCCAAATGTTTACTTCTCCATCAATATCCATTTAAACTCAAGCCATTTGGGTCTCAACTAATTTAAATTCCTTTAGTCAATCCATTGAATAAAAGGTTCAGTATAAACTCTTGAATTACCACATTCAAACACACTTTTAAAAGTTTTTGATTTCTATAATCCTCTTCTTACTTTTAAAGATGTATAATGTATATTTTAAAAATAAATCCAGTTTTAACAAACATCCTGTTACTACAGCTAATTAACAATTGAAACTGAAACTCTTTGCTTTCTGTAGCGTTCAGACTTTATGTAGCAGATGTGTTCATGTTTTAGTGTGGTCTTCTATACTTTCATGCGTATACATTTTTTTAAGCTGCCTAACTGAACTGTGTGTGTTTACTGGTGACAGTAATCACAGTTTGTCTTTACTATTTTGATGAAAATTATCTTTTGTTATAAGCGCATTGTTCCAAGAGTGTTCATGGGTGTGGGAGGGTGTCAGCTAGGTGGGAGCACGCAGTGGAGTATGGTATGATAGGGAGAACGTGGTAATGTTCGTTTGACAACTTGGTGTTTTATTTAATATTCTTAAGCTCTTGCGGTATTAGTGTCTATAATTTTCTTGTTTTAGATAATGTTTTATAGTTTTTAAAAATTGTGGAGAAATATTTACTTTAAATATTAATATAAAAATTATTGAAATATATTAACTCATATTGAGTTGGTCTCTGCCTTATTTTTAACTGTAGAAAAAAATAGATTGTTAGTAACTCTAATTCATGTTTCTTTGAATAATTGGATCATGAATTTGATGCAAAAGACTGAATCTCCTAAGCATCATATTTAATCTTTGAACTATAATCTTGAAAGAAAATAGTTTAATTTGACTAAAACTTTGTTATAAATTTTGAATTAGCTTTTAGCTTTTTAAAAGGGTTAATTTTAAGGCAGGTGATAGAGAAACTTGTAAATTTAAGCTATTTACTGTCGTCATGAAACCAACCTCTGTATAGTAGGTATATATTTTTTTAATTTAATGTTTGACTAGATTATTTTTGGAAAAATACTTTTCCTATGTTTTCCTCTTACTACTACTAAGTAAAGTGAGTAGCATGGAGACATTGTGCAAGAGTTGATACAGCTCCACCATCAGCATATGTTGGCTGTTTGTTATTTTTACCTCAATTTTCTCATATATTTATCGAGTGGGTACAGAGAAGGAGAGGTAAAGTATAGTCTGATGGAAAAATCTTCTTATTGATTATAAATAAAGATAAGCAATAGTTTACATTTTCTGTACCTATAGGAATTTTTAAGATGTACAAAAATTTAGGTGTAGTTAATTTGATCTACTTATTATATTCATGTAACTCAAAGCTAAGAAATGATATTGCACTAGTGATTTCTGTTAAATAAAAGTATATGTGTATGTGGATATGCCGTATTGAGAATGTATGCATTTGCCTTGTGTTTAAATTAAGATGTTAATATTGTTACTTTGTCATTCTGTATTTAAAAACAAACATAATATTCTTTGTGCATTTAGATGTCCTTCTATTAATTATGTGCTACTGAGAAGCTATTATTTTGCCCTCAAGTATCAAACCGTCTGGTAACATAGCCACATCAAAGTTAGCACTACCTTTAGAAGAGTTTTTTTTTTTTTCAAAAGTCACATTTTTAATAGTAATTTGAATCTTTAAGCGTGTGTATATGTGTGTGTGTGGTTTTTAAATTACAGCATAGAACCCTGAAGGCCTAGCCAGTACCTCAAATGTGTTGCAGATGCTGTATATAAATCTGATTTATCTTTTTTCTTTAGCAGTATAGACATTTTGCTTAATTTTACTCTTTCTGGTGCCTCAAATATTTTAATAAGCAAATTTTACTGAACTAGATTCTATGAAAAACAAACTACCATATGCACACACATGAAAGGAGTATGGAATTATTTCATTTTTGTCTACATTTTAATGGCGTAATCTTGAACATTGCATTTTCAACTCCAATCTTTTTTTTTTTTTATTTTTTTTCTGGTTTGTCTCAGCATTGTACATCATTAGAAAGAAACAATGCTTCTTTGACAAGAAGTTCTCTCTGTAGCCATCAATAAAAAATACTAAATATCAGACATGTATTTTATTGTTATGACTTGATTATATTACCTGTATTCTTTTTATTCTGTTTTATATTTCTGGACAGAAAATAACTATTCTCAAATACTCAGTTGGTCATAATCTATTAAAATTTAGTGCTGAGGATGCTAATTTTCTAGAATTCTCCCACTAGAGCATGTGTATAGTAGGGTTTCTATAATTATTGTGCATGTGTGAGTCCTCATAAAAATGATTTCACCTAAAATATTTAGATAATTAAATAAAAAGGGCGTTGAAGGAGGGGAGCAGAGTGCTTCAGCGGGGAGAAGTTAAATATATTATGGGTGGATTTACGGCTGTACAGCTGGACTGAGTTATAGTGGGACCATAGGGCCTAAGCAAAGGTTCAACTTTAAGTAGAGCATATCTGAAGATACATTTCTAAAATCAGTATTTCTACAATTATGTTTTTAAACACTCATTTTGTATTAGTTAAAAAAATCTTCCTCTTTCGATTTCAGATATGGTGGGGTACATTATGATTAAATTTCAGTTCACAGAAATGCAGTTTCTTCTCTTTTCAAAATATCTGTGTATAAATATATCAGTGTATACATATGGTAACCTTTCTGCAGTTGACAAGCCCCTCACCACTAAGAACTATTTATTTAAGCTCTCAGTTTCTCCTCTTGAATTCCATTGTTTGATTTCCAGTTATACACACAGTATCTGAGTCAGTTTAAACTTCCGGTGGCATCTGCGTCTTTCGTAATCTTCACCAGGATCACATTGTTAGTGCTTATGTAGTAGAGCTATTTTTATTTAGGCATATATGGATAAATCAGCTTTCAGCCTTCTATATTTTTGTTATCTTTTACTCTGTTTCCTTAAGGCCCCTGGAGAAAAGTCCCCATAATCATTCTCTTCACTGTGCTGCATGCACTGTAAGCTGTATGTTCCGTTAGCAAAAGACAGGGCGGTGAGGGGTGCAGGCTGTGTGTGCTCAACAAAAGCAGATCTTTCCACTCGAAAGGCCAACTTCAGCAGAGCTGTGCTAGCAAAAGCATGGGAGGACTCTAGGTAAAATAAGGGGTATATGTTGCTTTTGCTTCTAATTATTGAGGAATCAGATTATAAGCCTATTTCTCCTTTTCCAGCCTATGAGTCAGTCTGTCTAGGAAACACTACAGTCACATGTTAAGAAATCCACATAAATAAGCTTGTGACGCTCCTGAATCCCTGGTGTATATACCAGTGAGCCCCATACGTCTTCGTTCCTCTCCCTTCTCCTGAGGGAATATAGTGAAGGGGCTGAAGCCAATGCCAGCCAGAAGTGTCAAAAAAATCAAAGAAGTAAAATCCTTTGGACATAAATGGGGAGTTTTCTGTCTCTAATTCAGTTATACTAGAGAAATGCGTATCTTATGAGTAATTGTATTTTGGTTCCCTCAGAATAATTCTAACTAGGAAAACATCACTCTCATATTTGTGAAATATTTTTACAACTAAAAACACGAGATACCTGGTTGTTAGGTAATTCTGCTTCTTTATGATGAAATCTGAGTGGTGTCTGTCAGTGATTGGAGGATTTGAAGCCCATCACTGACTCAGAAGTATAGCTTCATAGACAATCAGAAATACCCAGGAACTTGTGATAGGGTTATTCCTAACAGATAGAAGCGCACGTCAGAATGTTCTGGTTAAGACCACCTTTTAAGATAGAACAGGCCTGAAATCAAATTCCAACTCTGCTTACTAGGTGTGCTGCTTGGATATTACTTCATCTTGTTAATATACCTCAGCTTTTTAATATATAAACTCGGGAATTTTCTTCTAAGAACTAAATTAGATCTGTTAATTTTTACGAGTTCTCCTTTGACATCACCTTCGTCACCGTCCTTGTTTTCCTGGCTGCTGTCTTTGCCCTGTGGGTCTTGGCAACCATCTTCCTCGCTGCCACCCTCACTCATCTTTGCTGCTTTCCCTCCCTCCTTTGTTTTTTTTTCCTTCCTAATGTTTGTATTCTCTACCTTTTCCTCCTTTTTGCTTCTCCTCCACTGCACAGCACCATCATCTCTTATAAAGATCTTTTGAGATTCCTCCAGAGCTTGTGTCTCTTCAAACACTGTCTGTGTGTGAGACCCTCACACAGTTGCTAGTTTGTGGTTGTGCCTTCATTAAACATTAGGTCCTGGGATTAGATACCGAGCTCACCACTGTATCCCTGGCAGCATGTCATAGTTGCTTTATAAAATTCTTCTACAATAAGTGAAATGAATGCTTGAATTTTTATTGTGAAGTGTAGTTTGTATATATTCAAGTCATTTAAATGAATGACCTACTGGTCATCTGTGTACGTCGGAGTTTATTGAAGAGGAAGTCAAAAGACATTTCTAAGTGGTTATTAAAAATTAGAAGAATAACCAGAAAGCTGGTTAAGAGAAACCAAAGAGTGATTGTTTAAATACATTGTGACGTGCCCACTGAGACAGTGCTGTGTTGCCATTGCAGATAAAGAAAGGGATATAGATTTATATGTACAAACACACATATATGTATATACACACATACACACTCCGACACACGTATATATGTATCTCCTTTTTTACACAAATTATACTCATTATACAAGTTTACTAAGTGAAAGAGCATGGTAGAAAGTGGTATATATGAAGCTCTTGATCCAAAATGTTAACTTTTTATATGAGTATAAACACTGTGTCTTATCTTCTTTTTTTTTTCATTTTTCTGTATTTCTGTATTTTATTATCAGAAAACAAAGAGAAACACTTTTTTAAAACCTAAGAAAAAGGCTTTATAGACTAAATAGTATGTAAGCAGATTGACTTACCTATAGTAAAAGGAGTTCTGAATACCCCCACCAAGCTTAAGATTATCACCAAAGCCTTAATTATAGTTTCTAATTAAGCACAAAATCCAGTGATGTATTTCTGGAATTTTCCCAGTGTTTTAACATTTTGACTGGTCCCTTTGCAATCAAATACACTGTCTCCCAGCTTCATCTATACAGTAAAAGCTGAAGAGTCCGAGCTCTTAGCGCATGTTCTCCTTTTCAGTGTTTCTGATCACTGTTACCTACGCTTTCACTTTTCCATTTTCCATTTTCTTTGTAAGTTCAAGGGCAGACTCAATAAAATATTTAAATTCACTAATACTTGTCATTAAGATAAAAATTGAAGTGCTCCTAAAGTGTATTGAGATAGAAATACCACTTTGTGATAGTTCAGATGTTTTATCACCTGATGTACAAAAGCTAAAACTTTTATCACAGAAGACCATTTAAGGGTATTTAAAATGCGTAACGCGCAAGAAGGAACTTACAGAAGTTGAAGACTATGAAATTAGAAGAGTGAGTTCACAAGACTGTTTTAGCAACTTCTCAGTAAGTATCATGATATAGTCCACTTTAAACACAGGGCCAAAGTCTGTGCGCAAAGCTGATAGCAATGGGTACTTGGTAGAAAGCTGCTACCCCGAGGAGTCTCTGGGTTCCTTGGATTGCCAGAGCAGTGATGGCAGCAAGGGCCCCTCCTGACTGGTCCCAGGCTCATGCTGCAGTGTGTTTGTTAGAAATTTTGAATTGTCCCTATCTGTCAGTTAGATGCAGTCTTTTTAGCAAATTTGATCTGAGTTTTATGCAACTAAATCTCATATAGAAAATCTAAAAGCAACAAAGCAAGATACATTACACAGAAAAAGTAGCAAAACCTATTCATATCATTTACCTAGGTTTTTAAAAAAAATACACCTAAGAATAAGCTGTGAAATGCTATTTAAATTGAACTTCTTCAGTTTGTGAAGCTGAAAGATTTAAAATGTTCTAAGAGACTAAGTTTATTGCAACATGATGGTTGCAGAGGTGTGGAATAAGAATAACAGTCTTTCACTGAGCACTCAGTATATGCCAGACACAGATACTTTCCTACCTGCCTTTTTAATCCTTCCAACAAATTTAGGAGGCAGATGTTATTATCCTTGTATAGACCAGTGAAACAAATGAAATACAAAAAGCCGCTGCCTTCGCTTGTATTTTCTCTCTGTTCCCGGGCAGAATTCGCATACATAAAAGAGCCTCTGCCTCTTCGACTTTTTTCCTGTCCTGGGAAATGAGGGAGATGTTGACACCACCCCCTTGTCTGCCACAATCCCTTAGCAGAAATCAAAGGAGTAGGAAAATACAGGTTCCAATTCTCACCTAATACTTGCACTGAGGAAGGTTTAAGTCCTCTAAGAGGTGATTTGTAGTGGCCCTGGCTTTGCATGCTGAAATCATTTTAGGTGACTGAATATGACTGGATGTTCACATCTTCCCCATACATACACTGGGTGAAGCAAATAAAATAGGTCAAAAAATAGGCAAAACATTCCATTTTAAATAGTCTAATGGCAATAATTCAGAAAGCAGGATTAGAAAATATTATGAGATAGACAGAGTTTTTTCCCCCCTTAAATTATTTTTCTAGCCTGTATTGTTGTCATGGGATAATAGAAAATACGTAAGTGTTTTGAGACTGAAAAAAGTTACTGTAATAATTGTAGGAAATTCTGAAACCTCAATAAATAGATTTTTGTCAAAGTTCTTTTTACTCAGAAGATTTTCTGACAAAAGTATTGTGGGATTAAATTACAAAGTGATGAAAAACCAGGTTGTTTCTGGGAAGATTTCCTACTAACTAGACCTTTCCTTAAGTAATATGTACATATTCATCATTTGTATCTATGTTAAAAATACTTAAATTCACTTTTGTAGGGGTTTTATTTTCTTAAATGTTTCTATGTTCTACATTAGAGTTTAATCATGAACCAAATACCGCATCATTCTTCATCCAAACATCATGAAATCATTATAGATGAGGTGAGGAGATAAAGTAATTGGATTAGAAATGGGTGGTTTAAGTTTACACCATTTTATTATATCAGGAATTTTTGATATTTGAGATGTTGCTTTCCACAGCTGTGTGATCACATGTGCCTAAGACATGTATCTCACACACACACACACACAGACACAATACTAGGTTCTATAAGTTTGTTACCTTTGGAAGAAGGGTAAGTATAAAAGTAAAACTACTGATATATCAATTTATGCAGTATGGAGGTATGATCCTTATATTGCTAAATATGCCTCTGTGGTTTGTCATTGGGTTTCTAAGCATTTTTTAATGAAAGGAGCTGGCAGTACATCAGCATAAACATTTGTATTTTTTTAAGTTTTCTATTCATATGTATTTCCATTATCTTAAAAAATAAAATTTTATGTACTTTTTTCAGGCTTGCAAATATGTTTCCCTATCCCAGAATATTTTTTATGTAGTGTTAAATTTTCTGTAGGATGTATTCATAGTTTAACATCTAACCTATTAAATTATTTAAGGGGGTAAAGGAATCTATTGATAGCCTTACGAAATGTGTATGTCAAAGAATAATTTTGGTCATTTTTTTGCTTTGTCTGTATGTATTTCAATGCCAAATCATAGTTGAAGAGTATTTTTATTTAAAGAAAAATAATTAGAGTATTAAGGAAAAATTATGCATTGTAACTGTAGAAATTAAATGTTAAAAGAATTATGTTATTAGAGCGTGAGACATTCTTATTTTACTTTATTTCATTTTAGATTTGCTTAATTCCTAAGGGGAATTTTAGGAATTTCTATCAATTCGGAAATTTTGTTGAAATTTTTAACTTAAAAACTTATAATTTGGTAACACGTAACTTATTTGTAGAGATGATTTGTATTGTTTGCAATGTTCTTTACAAAGAAACTGGTTAAATCTTGGGTTGATGTTGATTTGATAAAATACTTCCAAATTTTCCCCAAATTTATTAACAATAAGCCAAATTATTAAAATAAGCCAATGATTTTTTTTTTTTATCAGAAATGACATAGTAAAGCTTACCATTGTATTTTAGTAAGACTTTGTGTTCATTTAGTTAGATTGGCCTATAGTTTATTTTTAATTTTTTTATATAGTTTATTTTTATACTTTCTATGAAAACACAAAATCAAAATGTAGTAACTGATTGTATTTTATATAATAATTGAAGTATATATATCTAAACAAAGAAATAGTTAATAAAATGGTTTCATGAGTCATACACTAAAGAAATCTTTGAAACAACTGCTCGTCTGTTAATCTGCATTATTGTAGCTACAGTTAAATTACACTAATTTAGACTAACTGGATTTGTGAACATTAAAATTATAGAATATTTCTGAAGAAATCCAATATGGTTATTTTTAAAAACTAAATGAGAATAATTAAGTTTTTGAAGATTTCTTATTGTTAAGAGTAATCTTTGAATGTAAGTGTTGTGTCTTTTCACATAACCCATAGCAGCTAGTAGTATAATTAGTGGAATTAGCAAACATGATTTGTGATCATATTTAATGTATGATATAAGGAACTTGATAAAATATACTTGAAGATCTTGAAGATACTTGAAACAGTGGATTATCAAGTACCAGCACCAAATAGTGTTAAAGTTATGAAATGCGTACTTAGTTTACTTAGAGTAAACCCGTTAGCTAAAGGAAGGTCACATCCATCCTTATTCCAGCATGGACGTGAGCTAAAGTAATACCTAAATTCATAATAGTTTTATAGTAATAGAGATCAAGGAAACATTTTTTTCTTTAAAAATAGCCTTAAATTCAGATTTTTCATTAGGTCAAGTATAATTTTAATTAGTGAGGTTTTAGTCTGCATTGACTGACTTTATGGGGCATAAGTGATACTGTATGTTACCATATAGAAATTCTTTTATTTTGTAAAATATGTTTAATATCATAGATGATGAATGTCTTGACATTTTACAGAGATTATAGCCCAATCTCAAACACTTTGAGTCAGTGTTTTTGGACTCTTTGGGTTTTTCTTTGCTTTAGTGTTAAACAATTTCTTTTTATACTGAACTGTTAATAAATATTTTTAGTTATTGTAATTAAAAGGCTTCATGATATAGACTCCATAATATCTTCATATTCAACAAGTGTTATGCCTAAAGAAGAAAGGAATGATTCTTCACAATCCATTACATATAGATCTTTAAGGTATACAGTTTTAAAAGTTTTACCTAGTCTCCTGTTCATGACCTTTAGGAATGTTGTTAATGATACGCTTTACATGCGTGTTAAAGTATTCTTAGAGAGTCTGAAAAGAGAAAAAATACAAAATTATCTTCTCTTTGGCGTTTTATCAAGAAATCTGGTAAACAATTTATGTATTAAAAAATGTTTGTTTTCTGGAAAGAATTAACTGGATCTTAGAAGTCTTTTAATGGTTGTTCACGTTGGGAGATGAACAGCATTTGCCTTTGTCAGATAGTGTTTCTGAGCACAGAGTAACTCTGCGAGACACCTGATTTTGCTTTGTATGTGCGACACAGATGTTTTCACCTCCAAAAAGGGATAGCAAGCACAGAAAAGGAGCTTAAACCTATTCCCAAAGAATATATGTAGTGTAATACACTACTGGTAAGGGGCTTAAAATTAACTAGCTTAATAAGCTAAAAAACAGCAGAAACTGTTTGCTGCTTAACTTCACTACCAGAAAGTGTTCCATCCAAAGCAGCATTTCTTTGACATGGATAAACTGAATGCTTTTGGGAGTTTTTAAAATTAAACTCTTTAGAAATCATCATAGATTTACGTATATGTAGTAGTTGTAAGAACTAATATAGAGAGATGGCATGTACTATTTACCCGGTTTCTCCCGGTGGTAACTAACGTCTTGTAGAACTATAGTGCAATATTGCAACCAGGATATTGACTGTGTGTTTTAAAAATGTTTTGAGTCTAAATAAATAATAGCACTATTTTTTTCTTTTATTCTGAATAAAGGACAACAGTATATAACTATGCATATAAAATTATCTTTAAAATTAACCTAATAAATATGTGAGAGATTTCTGTTCTTGTGTGAGTGCAAAGATTCATAGTGTAAAGCTGTTTGTTTTTAAATAGGTAAAATCTTATAAATTTTATATGGAGCGCAGCTTAATTTATTGGTTCTATTGACAGAATTTATTTTAATCTTTTTCTTTATTTCAGTAGTGGACAGAGGTTAAGTTGAAATCTTTGAATAATTTTGGTAATTAACCAATGTTTTAAATGTTAAAATTTCATTGGGACTAATGCAGCTGTTTTGTTGGGAACGGAAATATGTTTAGTATAAGTTTAGCAAACACGTTACTGATTCTAGATATTAGATTAGCGGTTTTCGAATTTTTATGTATGTATGTAAGGAATCTTATAGAGAGCTGATTAAAAATGCAAACCCCTGTCTCTACTCCTAGATATTCTGCTTTAAAAGGTCAGGGGTGAAGCCCTAAGATCTGTGTTTGTAATTAAGCATCCAAAGGATTCTGAGGAGATGGTGCCTGAACTGTGCTTTGAGAAACACTCCTTAGATGTTAGGGCTTCTTATTGGTGTATTACAAAAGCAATAGAATGTTGGTATGATTCTCTGAATATATAAGAACATTTTTGTTCTCCAGATTGTTGTTCAAATATGGAATTACTAGTTTTGATAGTCAGACAGCCTATGTTTTGGAATTTTCAGATTTGAACATTATGATTTACTAACACCTGTGCTCTTCAGTTGAAATCTTTTTCAGACCCATGACCAGGAACTCAGGAGAAACAACCGCATTTATCCCTAAAGAATTTGTAGTAGAGATTGAGCATACATCTGTCGATGAGTATATTTAATCAAATAGCTGGTTTGAGTTTATTTTCCCATCAAGCCTTTTTAATTTCCATTGTAAGTAATGGCAAAAGAAATTGAAAGTAGTAAGTTAGGATTAAATATAAAAATAGAGAAAAGAGAATATTGTCATAGAACAAAACAAGAAAATGTAAAGATGATTTATTTTTTTAATTTCTTTTTTATTAAATCATAAGCTGTGTACAATAATTCAATCATGGGGTATAGTGTGCGGGCTTCACATACAATCTGAGATATTTTTATCAACCTGATTGACATAACATTCATGAGATCACACTAGTGGTGCACATTTGAAGGGTCAGGAGAAAACTTCTAAATACGGATCAAAAATGTTTTCACATAGTAAAT
>CAUYON010183774.1:0-12367 GCA_963573935.1 Arctocebus calabarensis | reverse complement strand
GGCATGTCCTTCGTGTGGAACCCAGGGTTGGGAAAGCCAAGCAGCTAGGATTTACAGAAAAAAAGGAGCGACAGATGGGTTGAAGACCGGACTAGACCTTCCATTTTCTCTTTCTTTCTTTCTTTTCTTTCTTTCTTTCTTCCTTCCTTCCTTCCTTCCTTCCTTCCTTCCTTCCTTCCTTCCTTCCTTCCTTCCTTCCTTCCTTCCTCCCTCCCTCTCCCTCCCTCCCTCCCTCCCTCCCTCCCTTCCTTCCTTCATTAAATCATGGCTGTGTACATAAATGTAATCATGGGGTACAATGTGCTGGTTTTATATACAGTTTGCAATATTTTCATTGAACTGGTTGACATAGCTTTCGTGGCATTTTCTTACCTATTATGTACAGACATTTATATTCTATATTTAGTAAGTTTCACCTGTACCCTTCTAAGAGCCCGTTTTCCGTTTTCAATGGCAGGAATTTGCTAATAATTTCTCAAACTCCAGAATTATGATTCCCTCTAATTCCTCTCTGTATTTTCTTACTCCTGGTTTCTATCTGCTTCTCCTCTTGCTGCCAGTACAGAGATTTACTTCATAATTTCTGAGAGAAAAAATATGATTTGCTATTTTTATTACACAATTTTTTTACACATCCCTGTCTATAAGAAAATTACACAGCTAAACACACATGCACACATACACATTAATTAATGACATATTCACTGCATATAATATTAAGAGCTAAGACTTTATATTGTTGAACTTCTTGAAAAATGGCACATTGCTTCTCCCCTCATAAAATTCTGTAGCGAATCAATGAACACTTGAATGGAATCAAGAGCTTTGCAATCTTAGAGCTTTTATGAACATAGACTTAAAGTTAACATTTAAAAAAAAAAAAAAGAATAAGAACAGTGTGAAGTTTGTCTTCAGAGTCACTACATGAGCGATGACCAGAGGAGACTGGCCACATGGAGTGCAGGGGGCAGTCTGGAGGCTGCCCTTTCCTGTTCTGCCTGCTCATTACCCTCAAAAAGTCCCCTCCTTCATCCTGTTTTCACATCAGGCCCAGCCTCAGCCAAGTCCAAATCCTTGCAAGACAAGGAGGGCTTCACAGCCACTCATGATGCTGTATACTTTAGAATGCTGAACCTTTGAATTCCAAGGGTCTGTTATACAGGGTGGCCATAAAGTTATTTAAATTGCACACTATTTTAAATTGCACACAAACTTCATGGCCACCCTGTGGCCACCAAGAAAATCAACACCATACTTGAAAGATTGTCATGTAACTGTCCTAAATGTGAACAAATTTAGGCCTAAATTGCGCTCAAAAGGACCATTATTGGAGGGGGACGGGTTTATGGCCTCAGAGAAACCTCCACTGAATAAGCATTAACAAAAGCTAAAAGGAGAGTGAGATTTAAATTGGTCAAGAGGAGAAGAGTGTCTTAGGAAAAAGCATGAAAATAGAAATAGGACTTGTGAGAATGTTGAGTGGGTTTATCAAGGTGAAGAGTTTAAATTTAAAGTGCCTTGTGCAATCACATATGATTATGGAAGAAAGCAAATGGTGAAGGCCATTTACAGCCAAGTAGATGGATTCGGTTTCATGGAAAGCCAAAGGCGACAATTACAGATTTCTGGACTGAACATGGACGTGGAGAAATTGTAAGTGCTCACATCCCTCTCCAATAGGTTGGTTGGTTTCTTGGGTAAACTCTAGAGTTGCCTTAGGCCTCATGAGCCTTTGGCTCTTCCAAATACAGACTCTTTTACCTACAATCTAGAGTGACCTTTCTTTTATTTTTTAGAGAAGCTCAAAATTATGAAAAAGAGGCTCGGCACCTGTAGCACAGTGGTTACAGTGCCAGCCACACACACCAAGGATGACAGGTTCGAAACCAGCCTGGGCCAGCTAAACAACAATGACAATTGCAACAAAAAAATAGCCAGGCGTTGTGGCAGGCACCTGTAGTCCCAGCTACTTGGGAGGCTGAGGCAAGAGAATTGCTTAAGCCCAGGAGTTTGAGGTTGCTGTGAGCTGTGATGCCAGGGGACTCTACCCAGGGAGACATAGTAAGACTCTGGCTCAAAAAAAAAAAAAAAAAGAATCAACTCATCAAAAACTATTCAACTACATTTATTGTATACTAGTATAGTATTAAGCAGAGAATTACCTTAATGCATTTTTTCTTGTTCTGATAGAGTATTCAGATTGTAGAAATATTTATAATTGTGCTATTTGTTTGGTGTTATTAAAAATTTTTGCATTTTTTCTCATTGGATGTATGCAGTAAGCTGTCTTAATGGGTTGGATTTTACTATTTCAATTTTCTCTTAGTGGCAGAGGGGTTAATATGAAGAATTTATTATTATATGAAGAATTTAAAGGTTGCTGAGAGTGAGGGATCAGAGAAGGCCCTGGATTTTCTGGCCCTGGAAAGAATAAGATTTCTAACCTCTGCCCTTCTGATTCTTTTTTTTTATTATTATTAAATCATAGCTGTGTACAATAATGCATTCGTGGGGTACAATGTGCTGGTTCCACATACAGTCTGAAATATTTTCACCAAACTGGTTAACTTAGCCTTCATGGCATTTTCTTAGTTTTTGTGTTCACATGGATGGAGCTGGAAAATATTCTTCTTAGCAAGGTATTCCAAGAATGGAAGTAAAAGTACCCAGTGGATTCAGCCCTAATATGAAACTAAGTTATAGCTTTCATACGAAGGCTATAACCCAACCTCAGTACAAGAACATGGGGAGGAGGGCAAGGGAGGGGAAGGGAGGGGGACGGATGTGGGAGAAGGGTGATGGGTGGGTTCACACCTAGGGTACATCTTAGAAGGGTGCAGGTGAAGTTTACTAAACGTAGAGTATAAGGGTTTGAACACCACGACCTTCTGATTCTTATCATTAAAAGTTGTTAGAAAGAAAAATCAGGATTCTAAAAGTTACAAAAAGTATAGAGGCCTAGACACAAACTGGCCTCTGCCTCAGTCTTGAGGCCTTGAGCAGAGTAATTCCATGCTTTGAGTGTGATCCTGACCCCACATTCCTGGGGACTGGCTTGTCCCTATAGCAAGGCTGGGGAGCCACCACCAGGGGGCCCAGGGACTGAGGGGAAGGCGACCCCACCTTCACACCTGCAAGACCATCCTGGCTGAGCGAGGCAGCAATTCTACAGCTGGGGCAACATTAGGCCCCCAGACACAAGCACTCAGAAATGTCCATTGGTGATGGCTGTGACAAACAGGGGTTGAGGAGTTTTGCTTCAAGTAGGATCAAGCATGAATGGCCGGAGTTTCTTAAATAATATTCTAAGTTACTGGGATGAAGAGGGAATAAGAAGAGAGAATAAGAGCAAATGAGTCTGAATTGCTGCCAGCCTGGTCCATGGGAATGCTGACATTTCCACCAGTCATAATGGGGAGCCATATTTTGTAGCCCCCGGCATAATGTGAGGCAAGCCAGTTATTATGTAGCAAGTCAACACTGATGATGTGCACCTTCAGCCTGTCTCAAGAGTCCTGGGAACCCAGAAAGATAAACTCACCAGAAGAAAAAAATAAACAGAGGTGGTGATAATGTCAGTAGAGTTAATTGAATAGACTATGTGATGGGCAAACAAGAAGTACAAACCAAGATTTGCTGAAGGCATCTGAAAGTTCACTGCATTATTAGAATATTGAGCCTGTTTGTCAAATAACCCTAGCTATTTCCTTACATACTTGCATACAGTGCTAGAATTTTCCCAGGATTCATATCCACTGTTTCTTGTTTTGTTTTTTATGGATCTGTAATATATTTGAACTTTGAAAAAGACTACCCAGTAAAATCTATAGAACTATAAAATATCTAAAGGCTAACGATTCATTTTGTGAATAGCTCCTTTCTTCTTTCCTTTCTTGCTTACTCATTGTTTACTAATTAATCAAAAGATGAGCAATACAGTCTAGGGACTCCAGACAGGGGGTTCCTGCATGGTAGTTTTCAGAAAATCACCTAAGATGTTGTTAATAGTGCAGATTCATCCATTCCCTGCCCCTGTTCCCAGTCCAACTTGCTACAGAGATCAGATATTGTCCTGAAACCAGGGCCGGGATTCTGCACTTTATGGATAAACATCCTAGGTAGATTCTGGGCCCAGGTGCTCTCAAGATAGCACTTAAAAAAACACAGCAGGAACTTGGATTAAAGTAGCGATGCTATAAAATTTAGTGAGGACAACAGAGTAAGAAACTGCTTACCCTTATATTTTCATATAAGGACATACAGGTTTTCATTATCACCAAAAGCCAAGTAGGAAAACTAAGGCATGCAAGGCTAAGTTCAAATGATGAAGAGGTGTCTTTGCAGGCAGAAAACTAGAACCACAACCTTATACAACGGAAGCTTTGCACACAACAGGATGGCAACCAGATGTGGGGAATCTTATTTGGTTGGCTCCTGTGAAGCCTTCCAGTTCATGTGGTAATAAGGTCTCAATACAAAATAAAAAATAGCAATTGTACAGCTACTGTCCTGATGTCTATAGGCCCTTGTTACAGAGTATTTATTACAAAATGAAACTTTCTCTTTTATCAGTTTCCTGGACTGCAGAGCAGCAGGTCTGCTTAAGAATGGCAAGCTATTTAACTCACCAGCGTCTCATTCTGCACTCTATCTGGAGGATTCGGTCTTACTGTTTCCAAGATGCTGGTTCACACAGTTCTAGAGTTTTGATCTTTTCCTAGAGATAAATGGGTAGTAGAAAGATGACAAGAGAAGCAGAGTCTCAGCATTTCTGCCTGGTACCTGGGGGCCTTCGGTAGTAACAGTGTTGGCTCACATTCCCCTTAGTTACTCAGACACTTGCCCTGCCTGGGCTGTTGAGCAGCATAAGGCCACATAACAGGCACCTCGTTCTTTAGGCTGAGGGACCCCCAGCCGGTGCCTTGCGTGTTCAGGACAAGATGGCATTCAGAAATCTTTCTATCACAAAAATAGAAATCATTTGCTATGTCATATGAAATCAAATGAAATTTCACATTGCCTGTTAGTCCAGTGAAGTCCAATAATGTTTGGTTAGTGAATATAAATGCTATTACAATGAATCAGAATTGGTAGATTAAAGTGACTGGGATATAGTTTATTGATTCTATAAAAATAATGTCATACTCCAGGACATAAAATAGAGTCTTTTTGTGGAGTCCTCTGTGGGTAAAAAAGGAAAAAAATGCTAGAGTGATAAAACAAAAAGGACATAGGCCTGTCCTTATCTCTGGAGTAGATGGCTTGTGTGTGTTAAGAAATGGAGATGGTACAGGTGAAACTTACTAAATACAGAGTGTAAAAGTCTGAACACAATAGCTAGGAAAATGCCCCGAAGGCTAGTTTAACCAGTTAGCTGAAAATATTTCAAGTTGTGTATAGAATGAGCACATTGTACCCCGTGATTGCATTAATTGTACACAGCTATGATTTAATTTTAAAAAGGGAAAAGAAAAGAAGACGGTGACCACTAGAGATGAGCACAGACTTCCAATGACACCTTAGGAAAAATTAGGCTCATTTCATTTTATGTAAATATCAGAGCTTTGACAACTTCAGTGCTACGTTCCATAATGTTTAGTATGGATATTTGAGAAAGCCATGATCCACTTGTCAATAAGAGGGTGCGGAGGCCTGTGGACTGGCTGACAGCGGAGTTAGCAGGGGAGAGAGAGAGTTGATTGGGACATGGACAAGGTGAAGGCTTCTGTATTTGGGCATACATTGCTTAAAATCTATCTATTGTCCAAACATTTTCATGAGACTTGTAAATAATGAAAATGTAAGAATTAATGGCATAATTATTATTCAACCATATATAGGATGGCTACAGTGACAGATTTCAACTAAGATAGATTTAAACTAGTACAAGAAATGGCAGTTCTTACAGTGAGCGGCAGTGGACTATTAAATGTCTTACTTCCTGGCACTTTAGATAGTAAGGAACTCCATTAAACTGATAGGGACCACAGCTACCAGCAAGTATGTACAGTTGCACCCACGTAACACACATACTTGTTATATGTTTAAGTGAAAATATATTAGCAAAATGGAATAAAACATAAAATAAAACAACATAGAAATCTCCCCTGCCCTGACCCCTTCCTCACACACACACCTATATGTTGACCCTATTTTCAAATTATGTGTCATGGAAAATGCCCAAGATGGTAAAGATTCTTGAACTTAAGTGTAAAGAATCTTCTTGTTCTCCTATTTCTATTTTCTGTCTCGGCATAGTTCAGAGACAGGCTATAACACAGAGGAGTTGGCATAGAGGAGAATTGAGGGGCTCAGCTCCCAGAGGCAACACATACCAAGGCAACTGTATGTGCCCTCCCCAAATCACTCTGCATAAATGACTGCCTCTTAGGGAGTTTGAAATGAATCTCTGGAGTCACTAGAAGACAAAGTAAACCTTCTACAGCTGAAGGCACAAACAAGAAAAGAACAAAAGCCTGAAGCCAAGCAATGAGCAGTGAGCCCTGAGCAGTGGGGCAGGCAAGACACTGCTGCAGGCCCTTCCCCGATCAGAGGTGAGACTCCAGGAGGAAGCCTTCTGCTGACCTCTGGGTGGGAAAGTGAGCCATGAATCTTCTTCCCTAAACCAAGACCTTCTCAGGGAAGGGACATTGTCCCAGGATGAGAGCTTTGCCTCATCCTGGAAAAAAGTAAATACAAATCCTATCTAGAGGAAAACACCCACAATGTAGGCCTCAAGATTGCCACAGATTAAATCGTATTCAACGCACACGATAAAACAAGGCACTGTGATTGAGGCCAGCAGAAAAATCTCCCAAATTATCAGATGTAAATATAAAATGATGGTAATATATCATATTACAATTATAAATTAAAATGTCATATGATAAATTTCTTATTAAGTTTTGAATTCAAAAGGAGGAAGAGATTCTAAAAACAAGGAGGAAGAGATTCTAAAAACATGATGGGTTTGGAAAAAAGAAAACTAATGCAATTTTTAAACTAAAACACAAATTGAAATCAAAAGCTCACCTGATGAGTTGACCAGCAGATTATGCCAAAGAGAGAATTAGAGAACTATCAAAAGATTTTAGCACATTATCCAGAACGCACCAAAAAGTGGTAACAAGAAGGAGGTAGTAGGAGGAATTAAAGAGAGAATGTTGAGGTTTTAATGTATTTTTGATTGGTATCCCAAAATGAGGAGAATCAATTTTTGAAGACAAAATAATTTTGTTTCAACGTTTATGAATGATAAATTCATGTCTACCGGGAGACTGTTTAAAAAAAGGAAATCAGCCACATTTACAGACATTATTGTAAAACTATAGTACAACAGTACCAAGACAGTATCTTAAAAGTAGCCTATGAAAAAGAAAACAGCTCATCAATGCAAAATGACATATAGATTAACGAATATGCAGACAGTCCCCAATTTATGATGGCTAGACTTAAAAATGTCTAACCTTATGATGGTGCTATAGTGATATTGAGATGGATCAGGGACCCCCGTTAGGGATCTGCTGGGCTCCCCATCCCCGTACAGGAAGATAAAGGAAAAATCTTGAGTTCCCTCAAGAGAAAGGGATCTAGCTAGCCTTGAAGAGCAAAGGATCAATCTGGTGAACATGACGATGATAACTTTAATGGTTCTCCAAGTAAGCTAGGGTCACTGGAGTCAGGTGTTTCCGTTCTCTATGGAAACTAAAGATAACATCTTAATACATGGTGTTGAGTTGTTTTTCAGAAACCCCCATGAGATGGAAAATGCAAGTGAGGTAAATTAAGGGTTATCAAACTCTGACTACTGTTCTTTGTTCCTGAAGGGGGCTGTGAGAGTCACACCTTCATTTTCCTTTTCAAGACAAGCCTTGTTTCCTTAAGCAAATGTTGGTTAAAGACTCTCTGAAGCCCCTGTCCACCCTCAACTGCAAGATACCCTGCCTTTGGGGGCCACATCTCCTTATTTTGATTTGTGATTTTATTCGCAACTTCTGCTTTCCTGAAAAGTATCCCTGCATACACCCATCATAAGTTGAAAATACCTTAAGTCCTTAAAACCAAATTTTGAATTAGGCGATTGTCAATTTATGTCACTCCCATCAGGAAACAACCTCATTATAAGCTGAGGAGCATCTGTACTCTGGCGACAGTGGAATCCTTATCTTCCCCTGCCCAATATGTTGAGGGAAAATACTTGTCAAACTAGAATTGCGTATCCAGAAAAAAAAAATTTTTTTAAGAACATGAAATAAAGATGTTTTCTGATAAATGCCTTGTCCTGAGCCCTCTTCTAGAATCTCATCCTTTCTCTGATGCTTCCCCCAACCCCGCATCTTCTTCCTGCCTTTGGAATGAAGTACGCAATTCTCTTTCACCCAGTACTCTCTGTATCGTACATTCTATCTACTTCCTACTGTTCAAAGACAAAATTACAACCTTTTAGTTGAAAGATAGTAATTGGCTTTGTGTGTGACTCTAGAATAGGTCAACACTCCATCGCATACAATAGAGTAAGTGTCCAAAGAGCTGAATAGAGGAGGTTGGTTTGATAGACAGAGAAGGGCAGAAGAAAGTAGACAAAACAAAGCACCAAAAATGAACGGGTTACATCCAAGTTACTGCCACGGTCAGGCAGGGGCAGGGAACAGTTTGCGGCAGGGCACCAATCTACCGGAACACACAGCTCAGGGTCTGCACCGCCGCCTCTGCTGCTGGGAACCTCTTCCTCCTCATTCGCCTCCTTTCATCCCCTTGACCAGAACTCTAATTTCTGAGAAGCTCCTTCAATTGCACATCTCTGAGTCATGTGGGAAACTGTGCATCACCCTGGGAGGGTACTCATGCATCACTGTGTGCTCATGCCCCGTGCCCCTCACCAGATGCCAAGGTCCCCGGGAACAGGCATGTATTCTATACCTAAACAATGTTGCCCTCATGGAAACACCCGTAACATTTTGAAGGCGATGAGTAAACATGTGAATAAATGAACTGACTAGTCACATGGCTTTTACACCAGGCCTCTGAACTCGAACAAGTACTCACTTATGTAGGAAACAGGAAAAACAGTCCTTCCTAATATTAAAAGGACTCTTGTAATAATTGAGTTAAACCATGTGAACGTGTTTTGTGAGTAGCACAATTGCTTTATAAACATGAGGTAAAAAACAGCATTACCATGTTTGCCTTTGTAGGAGATGAGTTTTTTATTATTTCCACAAGATGATGGGTTGTGAGGACACCATCATTTTCAAAGTCCTCAATTTTGAGGCTATGTAGCCAAGTAGTTGCAAAATTGAACCACATCATTATTCAGTAATGACCTATGCAATTCACACGTTCTAGAATGTTTATTATTAATTTGGAAAGCTGTGCCCTATAAATCATGATAGAACCAACCCCAAGTGTGAGTCATTAATGGTTCCTTTTCTTTAATATGTGATTGTAAAAGATTTTTTAGGATGTTTAAGGAAAAGAGAGTTTCTTTAATTTTAAGAAAATGAATTCTAAATTGATCAGAATTGAAACTCTGGAAGAAATAAATTGTATGTTTATCAATTCAAGTCTATTTTATGGTATGGTTATTGAGACCTTCTTCTAATCCTTTGCAGTTCAAATTTAATGGGCCATGAGTCTTACTTCAGAAATTACAGCTGATGCTATTTGACCTTTTTACTAATCAGTTGCTTGCAAATATTAACAATCTTTACACATGATGTTTGTCATTTTTTTCATTAAAGTAGCCTATGAAAAAGAGATAATTTAAAACTAAACATATATAAATGGGACTGAATTAATAAATACCTTATCTGTTATCATAAAACAAAATATATCAACAATTTTTTTAATTAAATCCTTTTTTTATTGACCACTTCTGATTGTTGAAGATACAACTTTTCCCTTCTTAGTATTTAGTAAAGATAATCAGCTTTGGAGCCCTCACGATAAATTACTTTTAACTAACTACAAGTCAGATTATACTACTGAAAATGTGTAAATAAATAAAGTACCTTGGGAAAATGTGTACATAAATAAAGTACCTTGGAGAGAAGAAAGAGTAGTAAGTGATTTTGCCTTGGAGAAGTTATAAGAAGTGGCTACTTTTAAAATGATTCTTGGATGGAGAATAAGCATTTTGGTAACAGGTAAGGAGAAGAGAATTCAGATTTAGGAAACTGCCAGAACTGAAGTAGGAGAGAGTAAACAGCTATGAAAAGGAAGCGATATGTTCGTTGGCAGGAATGACAAACGTTATGCCTGGAGCAGTATTCAAACCTTGCAGAAGCACTGCTGACTCAGGAGGTCGGGGTGGGGCCTGAGAATCTGCATTTCTAATACATTCCCAGGTGACGCATTTTGCTGTTTTGAGTGGACAACTACTAGACTAGAAAAAAAGTTGATATTGTTTGGAGAGTTTTAGAAGACTAGATAAGGAAAAAAGGTTGTGGCCAAATTTTAAATATACTGACCTTCTACGCGCAGGGATTTTTCATTTGTTTTAGCCCATGGCAAAAAAGCAGAGTTGAATCTGTATTTTATAGAGGATTGGAGTTAGAAGAAGATCAAGGCCGTAGAGATGAAGTAATAAAACAGGATTAGATGGGAGTGCCGTGGAGGGCATACGGCTGATAGGTCCTTGTGATTTTTAGACTTTGGAAAAGCATGGGCCTATGGCCGTTCACTGAGTTAGTAACCCCAGGAGCAGATATCCCTCTGGACGAGGGTGGGTTCACGGCAGGGCGAGGACTGTGCATGCAAATGCATTAGGACTGATGAAGGTGCTCAGCACACCCTAGGACAGGGTCCGAGAAGTTACTGAAAATTTGTGTCTGGATTTCGGAAGAATTAGAAGGAAATGTTTAAGGAATGTACATATCAGAAATAAGGGAAGTTGAGAGAAGATGATACATTTTCCCTGGGAAATACCATGAACAAGTAGGGAAAAAAAAAAAAAACTCGGGAAAATTAAGAACTACCCTAAAAATTACAAGGAAGGGTCCAGGGGAGATTTTAGAAACTAGAACTTTCCAGGTGTTGATAAAGTATATCTGAACTCAATATTCTGGGACAAAACCAATGTTCCCCCATGTCTAATACATAAAATTTGGGGAATTTTCCTAAAATTTGGCATTAGTATACTTCTTGCCCTTTAGTCTGCCGAACACCAACATGCTATTCTAAGTGTTTGTGGACTTGCTATAATGGATTCCATTCATAAACACAGGCAAATTCAAGTATGGACTTCAGTGTGTAGTTTGACTTTCCTCTATTTCAAAGGAAAGTAAAACTTGAACAAACATATTGGACCTCTTTTACTTACTTCACTTGTCAAGAATTGTGGGGAGACGAGTGTTTTGCTTAATTTGAGAGCTTTTAGAGCTAGTCTACTTATGCATGATATAAGAAATTTATTAAATGCTTAGAGTAAGGATAAAATCAAACCCCAAGATTTGTTAAGTTTTTCTTGATGATTTGAAAATATCCAAATGAATGAGCATCTGATCCCTTCAGGAAGCCTGGTGTTAACAAGGGAGAATTATTCACTCAGAACGAAAGCTCCAGAATGTGTTTGGAGCAGTTGGAAGCAGATACAATTACATCAGGTAAAGTTCCTTTATGACTGCTAGAGTTGCTCCCAGGTGAAAGAGAAACATGCAGGAACTCGGGACTCCAGATGGCAGGAGATCTATTTTTAGGCCAATAGAAACTTATATTTGGTTGGGGCACTTCATAGAACGAGTAGCAGAAATGTGTTGGAAAGTATACCTGCATTTGCAAGTGTAGCGTGGAGCAGATGGCAGCAGGTACTGTGAAAGCAGCGTAGGTCAGCCAGCAAGCATGCAAAAAAGGGAGAAGAGTAAAATTTCAGTGACAAGTGAAATTGGAAATTTTGTTTCCTTATCCTTCCTGAGATAATATTTGTAAGTAACAAGTGGGAGTGATCAATAGACAAGAAGCTCCATTCTGTCTTGAAAAAAAATAAATTCTGTGCAACTGTTATACATCAATGAAAAGAAAGAATGAATTCTTATGAAGTCAATTATTTAGAATTTAAGACTCATCTTCAAAGAGATCTTTTTTTTTTTTCTAAAGTAGTAATGGTAGTGAGGTTTTTAGGCTACTGAGCAAAAAGCTCCTTTAAAAATAGCTATCTGTTCGACTGTGAGACTGAAGTCAGAAGTCCTGGGGAAGATGAGAAGGAAGAGGAAAAGAAAACAAGAAAAAGTCTTTTTGCTTCTCCAGCTGCAATTTTTTTGAAATTAAAATTTAAAAAATAAATTGGGCTGTGATAAACAAGTGTCTTTATAATAAAAGTTTTATTGTTTTTTTCTTCCGGATAGATGCCCAGTAATGGGATTGCAGGATC
>CAUYON010183772.1:0-24563 GCA_963573935.1 Arctocebus calabarensis | reverse complement strand
CTTTTCAACCATTGATTCTCAATTGTCAGGATTTTTGAAGGACCCTGACAGTAGCCTTCATATAAAATATTTGTTTGCTTCAATGAATGACTCAGAACCAAAGTATTTCTCAACCCCTAATATGAAGCAAATTTATATCTTTCAAGTGAAGGCTACAACCCAATTGTTGCACAAGAAGACGGGGAAAGGGGAGAGGGAGGGTAGGGGAGGGAGAGGATAGGGAGAGAGAGGATAAAAGGTGAGATCAGACTTGTGGTGCATATTTGAAGGGTCAGGAGAAAACTTCTAAATATGGATCAAAAATGTTTTCACATAGTAAATGAGAAAAATCTCATGAATGTTATGTCAATCAGGTTGATAAAAATATCTCAGATTGTATGCGAAGCCCGCACACTATACCCCATGATTGAATTATTGTACACAGCTATGATTCAATAAAAAAATAAAAAATAAATGCAAGTTACTCAATTACAAAACACTAGAAGATACATAGACAGAAATGGGTAGAAACGTGTAGAGACATAGGCGGGGGATGTCTCCTAATGTTTAACTTTTATGTCAGAGGTTTTAACCAAGGCAGTGAGGGAAGGACAAACAGCAAGAAGCATAAGCATTGAAAAGAAAGGCAAAACTATGTTTAGTTGTAGATAATAAGATTACATGTCAAAATAGAAAGGGAAAAGAATCAATGGAAAACTATTACACACAATAAGAGGACTAAGACCATAAAATTGTAACTTTAGCAGATTATAAAATTAACTCAAAAATCGAATAGTTTTTACGTATACAAACAAAAACCATATAATGAAAGGGAGGATCTCCTAACAACAGTAAAAACAAAATACTATTCCCAAGTACAAAATTTAGCAAGAAATGCCCAAAACCTATATAAAATTCTATGACATCTCTGAAAGAGAGGTAATAAACGTGAAAAATTGAAAAGTCATCCAATGTACTTGAAAATGCAAACTCGACAAAGTGTTGAGTGGTCCCTAAGTTAATTTACAGAGTTACAAAGTTCCCAGTAAGAATACTATCAGGTTTTTAGAGCTTTTATTGATTGATTGATTGATTGATTTTTTATTTTTATTTTTATTAAATCATAATTGTGTACATTGGTGCAATCAGGGGGCACAATGTGCTTTTTTTCTTAAAATCTGAGTTTGAAAAGTTGCTTATAAAGAACAAACAAAGTAAGAATAATCAAGAATAATGTGAAAAAGAAAAGTAACAAAAGAAGGCTGGGTATATCAGATATTAAAATAGATAGTAAAACCTCTGATTTGAATGTATTGATGAAAAGATCAAAGGGAGAGGATAGAAAATCCAGACAAACTCAGTCACCTGCAAAACTTGCAGTAGATAGAGTATGCTGTGATAAAGATAACATGTCACATCATAGTGGGGAGAAAAGATTATTTAAGAAGCAATGTCGGGATAAATGAATGGCCTTATGGAAAAAGACAGATTTAGATTCACTCCTCACAGGGCATACAAGGATAAATTTTAATGACCATATATTTAAATACGAGTAATTGAACCGCAGAGGACAAGAAAGGAACACAGGAGAATTCCTCTATAGCCTGAGAGTGAAGAAAATTTTCCTAGGACTCTCAATTTGGGATTAATAGAAAGAAAATTGCACAGATACACAAACACAATATATTGGGAAAAAGACAGATGATACTAGGAAGATACTTTGTACTTAAATGTCTAACATACAAAGACCCCAAAACAGCACCAAAAGCCAGCAGCCCTAAAGTGGGCCAGAGCAATGAAAAAATAGGGCACAGGAAAGGAAATCTAAGTGGTTCTTAAACAACGCTCAATCTTACTCATAATAAATTAAATGCAAATTAAAACTACACCTAATGCTATTTCTCCCCTATTAGATTAGCAACAGTCTGCAGTTAGATAACCCAGTCTGTTGACCAAGCTGCAAGGCAACTGATAGGCTTACACACATCTATTGCAAGGAGGAGCAAAGCATGGTACAACCCTTATGGAAGTGAATTTGGAAATACTGAGTAAAATTACGTATGCATTGACTCTTTTTTTTTATATTTTTATTGAATCATAATTCTGTACATTGGTGCAATCATAGGGCACGATTCATATACATTCAGAAATGTTTTGATCATACTGTTACAGATTTTGACTCAACAATACCACTTACAGGAATCTATCATGAAGACACATTGGCAAAAAACATGAAGATACAGGCATCAAGCTAGTAATTGCAGTATTATGTCATAAGAGCAAAAAGTAGTACCAGTTGGTAGCATCAAGTACATCCAGGCGATTTTAAAACATAGTTGTTTAATGGCTCATCTCTATAGGGATATACCTTAAAGAAATTAGAACTTCTAAGAAGAGAAAAAAAAAAAACTGTTGGTGGTAGTTGGTTTTATTATTCCGAGAATATTGAGATCAAGCAATTATTATAAGTGATTATGCTGGTGACGCTGACAGTTGTGATTTGTGGGTTGAGTAAAAATCCTATAGTTCCAAAGTTGAACCATAATATTAACATGAATCGATGATGTATTTTTATATACAAATGGTGCATCTGTAGGTATGGTTTTGTGTGTACATGTATGTTTGTATGCATGTAAGTTACTTTTGGAAGCTGGGGGAAGAGTACATGAGAGGTTCATTACTACGCTCTCTGCAGGATACAGAAACATTTTCTGTTACAAAAATCAAGCGTGTCATGACTTCATAAAACTGCAGTCTCTAAAAACCCTTTTATTACAAAAGCAGCCAGAACTTTTTGGAGAAATGGAGGGTTCTGTGTCTGGGCAGGAAAGGTACAATAGATTTTTCGAAGGGTTAGAGAGACAGGGAATCTATCAAAAGGACTCAGGAGCCAATTTGAAGAGACCACCACTGGCTGGAGATTGAACGATTTGATCAGCAGTAAGGGTGACAGGGAAATGTAGAGAAACATTTTTAAACTCATTTTAAAATGAGTCGGACATGTTTAAACTCATTATTTCATAGTGATAATTTGGAAGAACCTCACGGGTCACCTATGGAGCATACAAGGGAACAGCCTCTTTATTTTGAAAACTGGTAAGTAAAGGGAAAGGGTCAAGCATAAATCCCACCTCTGGTGTATCCGCTGTACCCAAGTAAGCCCGTAGTGGACAAAGAGAAGTTCCTCTTTATAGGGGTCTCCTAGCAACTAGATGAAGAAGGAGCGAGTGTTGGAATAGCCTGTTCTGCAACCTTTACTAAATCAGACCCTGATGGACCTAGGTATTTAGCTTTGTTAACATCGCAAAGACAGATAACCAGAGATTATACCCTTCCTGATGGAGGTGCGTACCCCTACCTACACTGGCATTGCCAGAAAGTCAGAGTCAGATTTGACTGAGCCTCAGATCTGAGCACCGATTTGCAGGTTACAGGTTCAATGATAATAGTGAAATCCAGACTGTGGGAAATTCTATAGGCAAAACCAAACCTATTCTTAAACAAAACAACCAACGCTGTAAGAAGAAAAAGAAATGGAGCAAGAACCTGTAAGTTAAGAGACAAATCAAACATTGGCAATATATAGGCCTTATTTGGATCCCAATTAAAATTAAAATGAGCTTGTTATAAAAGAAGAAAATGTATATGATAATTGGGGAAATATTAACACTGATTGGAAATGAGATAATGTTAAAGACTTTTTTGTTACTTTCCACAGCTATTATTGTGGTTTATTTTTGAAGGTCCCCCTTTTCAGAGGTAAGTGAAGAAATGTTTTCAGATGAAATGGTATGATATCTTGGATTTTCTTCAAAATAGTGTGGAGGGAAAAGGTAGTGAGGGGATATAGATTGGCCTGGGTCTAAGCTGATAAATGTGGCAATTGGGAGAGGAATAACTGGGAGATTCAGTATATTATTCTTTCTACTTTGGTACTTTGAAATTTTCTAGAGAAAAAAAAATTTAAAAAAATGCACATTTCCCCCAAGTCTCAATTAAACTATTTCATTTTACATTAAAAAAAAATGTAGCTTATGTCTGAGCATGATGGCTCATGCCTATAATTCTAGTACTTTGGGAGGCTGAGGCAGGAGGATCACTTTAAGCCAGGAGTTTGAGACCAGCCTGAACAAAAATGAGACCTCTTTTCTCCAAAAAAAAAAAAAAAAAAAAAAAAAAAAAAGTTAGAAAAATTACTCAGGTGTGGTGGCACATACCTGTGGTCCCAGCTGCTGAGGAGGCTGAAGTGGGAGAATCACTTTAGCCCAGGAGTTGGAGGTTACGGTGAGCTATGATGACACTAATGCACTCTTTCCCAGGGTGACAGAATGAGGCTGTAACAAAAAATATGGCTTGTAAATATTTTTGTTTTTCCCGAGAAGATTATCATTCCAAAATACATACATATGTTCTTAGTAACACGCTGCCCTGTAGTGCTGAAGACTGATGCTTCACCCCACCATCCTTTCCAGCCTTCAGACTCTGTGGTTAGCTCAGAAAGGAACAGTGACATTAACAGGAAAGGCTTCCACAAGTGTCCTGCTCCTCCAGCTCAGCCTCTGCACGCAGCTGGTTCAACAGCCTCCAGTGGAGTGAGGGGTTGAACGTAGATGTACTATCCATCAGCTCAGTGAAGTATAAAATCCTTTCGGATTAGTAGTTTGGCAGAATTGACTCGTCTGCAGTCTTAACTACTATACAAAAAAAGATACATCTTAGTCACAAATATCTCCAGATTACTGAGATTAGTTCTTTGATACAATTTCTTTTTAAAGCAAACATTGTTATTGTCAGTAAATTACTAGTTTCAAAAAAGAAAAAAAGCCCTACATCCTAAATACTGTTATGTTTATAGAAAGCTGATGACAAAGTTTGCAATTTTAGGGGGCTTCTACATTCAATCCTGCAACTGCTCTTGTATTTAAAACTTCTTATTCACTACCGCTCTTCTTCATGCAAACTTCACAACAAAAACAATCTGTCTCAAGTCTAACGCTAATATTGACATTGAAGAAAAGAGTTAATAGGGAAAGCTTTCTCCCTCATTTGTCACCATTAACATCACCTTCAAAATTGTCGGACCTAAGAGGAACCCCACCAAAGTGAAAAGTGTTCTTATGCCAATGCTGTTACCAGCACTAGCTGCATTATTGACTGTGATTCAGAGGCACATTGAATCAGAAACTTGTGAAGTAAGAAATTTATTAGGTAACTAAAAGTAGAGCTTGTTCTTTTAGGGCCCATATTTCAAAGAATGGTGAGGTCTCTTTGTTCTTCAAAGCTCTATTGGCAAATGGGGCACAGATGACAGGGTGGAGGGAATGAGCTTTCCTTTCATTCAGAACTTCTCATAAGGGCAAGCACAGAGCTTCAGAAATTCAGATGTGCGCACATTTCCTTAAATGTCTGGCACATTCTTCCTTCTCTCTGATCCTAGCAAGAGTCCTTCAGCCCAGGGTTCTGTTTCTGGAAGTGTGATAGAGAGCACACGGGTCCTCAGGGACACTCCAGATCAGGTGGTCCTGTAGCCAGAGCAGCCCTCCACGCCAGTGTCCTTAGGTAAACATCAACAACGATTTATGGAGTCTTTATTCTGTGTTATAAACAAACCTTAATCGGGTATCATTGTCAAGTTTGTGAATCTGTCAAATCTCCATAGAAACTATGACAGCTGATCTGGTATAGGGAAAAGGAGTCCTTTCATTTTTAATATTTTTAAAAAGTTAGCTAAGGGCTTGGGAAACGCCTCAAATCCCAAGCAGTCATAATGGTTGCCACCTGATCACAGACTTACCCAACAGCCAGGCAAAACTCTCAGCTCTCCCCAAATGCCTCCAGTTCAGATGGGAGGGACCACCAGGAAGGGGGAACATTTCTGACTTCATGCCCATGCAATTCTTGGCCTTGTTTCTAAACCTTCCAACAAGCGTGTCAATTAGTGGCTCCATGAGTGAGAGCTTTTTTTTTCTTGGTAATTCGAACACCTGTCCACTAGAAACTGGACCAAGGCCCCTGAACAGTTGTCAGATGGTAACTGCAATGTTTATAGAGTCAATTCATAGATCTGCCTCGATGCTGCATAAAGAGCCAAAAAGTTATATAGCCAGACATCTGGCAACTGGGAGAGCGTCTATCTCTTTAGCACTCCGACTGTCCCTCAAAGTTCTATTTGTGCTTGCTTTGCTCGTCCTGGGAAAGCAGGGCTATTTTAAAATTGTTATTTCCCTCATTACTGTCCACCGAGTTGTAGCAACAACTTCTGGTTCCTTCTTCCTTGCCAGTACTACAGTCAAACAAAGATATAAAAAGAAAGCTTCCAGACCTTTGGCTTCCCGTATCTGTTTCTGCTAAGCTCTTCCAAACTCAATCTGGCCAAATGCAATCACGCAGGCGCTCGAATTCTCCCCAGAGCCTAAGTTATACTCAGAAAGTAATCTGAGTATTTGGAGAAGCATTCAAATTCATTTTAAACTTTTGGGGGCCAAAGAGTACTTTGTAGAAAACATACTATACAGAGTCCTGACGGGCCCACAGAAGTTAATGTACTTTGCCACCTTCTCTGCATTTACTAGAAAAGGGCTTAGACAAAGAAGGGATAGAGCGTGCACTCTCTGTACACGTGTTCTCAATGATAACCAACAGCCTGAAATACAGCGGAGTGATGGTGGGACCATGAAAAAGGAAAAAAAACGTGTCAATTGCAAACAGGATTCCCTAGCTTCCCAGAAAAGGCAAATCTATTTTTTATTCCTTAAATTCATTAATTAGGCAGGCATTGATAGGCTCTGCCCTATATTTTTTACACGTGTTCCTGAAAATTTGCACTAAAATTGTATGTCTGAATATTAAACAATAGATACGTTTTGTATGTGGAATTCTGATTTTTGAAATCAGAGGGAAGTAGGGGGAAAATAAATCGCTGGTTGGGATTTCTTTCCTGTGTTTCTAGAACTTCTTGTACAGTTTTGATTGCATGATTTTCCTTCTTTAACAGCAAAGGACAGAATTGGAGCAGTTCCCCTCCTGGCAAGTCTAGTCCTTTCCCTGACATCTCTCTCCACTCTTCTCCACCTTACCCCTGCAGGAAGCATTTCTGGCATCAAAAGGACGTGTCCCAGCCCCGCTAGGGGTAGAAAGGGTTAATGGTATTTTTATTACAGAGGAACATAGAAGGAGCTGGAAAGAATCCCCTCAGGTAACATGCAAGGGGAGAGGCCTGATGTTTTGGCTATTTGCCATTAAAGCTCATTAAAATGACTCCATAGCTATGTCTAATTCTCATGAATAATTAATGCTAAAACATTAAGGACTTGAACTTCTTCATAGTGATGGTGACAAGAGGCAGGGCGATCAGACTCCACGGCTATCCATTCACGAGAGCCTTTGGCCCTCTTTAGCATCCTGTCCTCAGCAATCAGGTTTAATCTCCCCCCAATCATGTGAGCTCGAGATGTGCTCTCAAACACATTTTCAGGTATTTTTCAAGTATCTATGTGGGAGTCAAGCAGGGGCACTTCAGGTTCATTTTTATAAGTACAGTTCTGTAGTTTTTAAAACGACTCAATAACAGAGGCAAAACTTCCATCTGTGCCTTTTGGTATCCACCAAGATACCAAAGTCAGCATTTACAAATAGTATAAAGAGTACCATATATTCTGGTCCTGTTGTTTACATTAGTAGGGGAGGTCTTTGTTTCTCTATACTGGAACCAGCAATTCTTAGAACAATGAAGAACGTATTAAATTCCAATAACTCAGAGAGACATTGGCTCAGGGACTTTAGCTCCTGCAGTTGTGCAGTTGGTGGGAGTGACGCTCTTTTCATGTAGTAGGGTGGCACAGCTTCACTCCCACTGCAAGGCATCTGTACAGAGAGAATATCGTATTTTGATGTTATCTGTAACTAATGTCACTTTCTTCCCATGCACCCTCTCCTCTCGCGTCTTTCCTTTGCTCTCATCTCCCCACTAGAGAAACAAATGTTACCTAATTGTCCAATACATTTAAAGCCTTAGCCTGATTCAACAACACAAGCAGAAGGAATGGATAGTCTCTCTTGCATGAAAATGCTCCACCTTCCAGGTGTATTCCCTCCCTTCAACTTCTCTTTCAAGATGCTGCTGGATGGATGAGAAAGACATGTGTCATGAATGGACTGTATCCGTTCATTGATACATTCATTCACCTTGCCCCCGGTGGAAGGGACTGTATTCATTCGTTTCCTGGCCAAGGAACCCATACACCTATATATACCCTGAGACTAAAGGCCTAAAGGAGGAGATGGGGAAAGACCGGGAGAGAAATGGAGAGAGCTTCTCTCTCCCCACTGGAGTTCTCTCCCTCTACCAGGAGCTTTAGTGTTTTCTGTATTCTTTTCTGTGAATAAATTCTGTCTTATCACTGAGGGGTGAGGGGGGGAAATAATGTAATGAAGAATAATAAAATACAAGTATTTAAATAAAAAATAAACATAATTTTGTTAAAAAAAAAAAAAAAAAGAGAAAGACATGTGTCCTCCGTCGTCTTCTCGGCACTAGGGGGGAGTGTAGGTGTAGAGTGAAATCTTTGCTGCCTGCTCCGGCCTCGCAAATGATCCTCCTTATCATTGGGTACCCCTTGTGCTGGTGACATTTGTGTCTAAGACATGCAGCTGAACGCACTGGAGGTTGGGTGGTTTCTTTTGGCTTTCTTGGACCTGGAGATTCGCTCTGGCTGAACTGACCCCCAGCTCAGCTACTGTTAGAGACCCACTGCACCTGCTGCGACTCTACTGGGCTCCCCACAGGTGGTCCATCTGGTCTCCAGCCCTAGACCCAGAGCTACCCTGCCTTCCTGATCACCTTCATCCGTCCATCCAGACTTTCGACTATTTCTAGTTCCTGCTCCGTGCCACATTGGAACCGAGGATGGCTTGAAATTCCAAGTGCTGAGCGCCCGTTCCATCCGAGCATCCACGCTGATGAAGTTGTCCACCTGCTCTCCTCTCCCTCTCCTCTCCTTCCCTTACTCTTACTCCCTTGCTTTGAGCTAGAAAAAAGTGGGCTGTTGCCTTGACTTCTCCTGTGCCGTATTTTCTTACTACTGTGGAGTAGGCTCACCTGCCATCAGGAGATAAGGGAATTTAGAAAATCTGCTGTGGGGACAACAGGCTACCGTGTGAGGCGTTAGCCTGTCACACTTTGAATTTCAAAAGCTGAATATTACCTATATTTTTACCTTTACATTCCTTCTGTATACTCTATAATACCCTCAGGAAGACGGTTTTCTGACTGATTAGAAAAAATCCCGTGTTTGGGAAGGCAAAGAGGAAAGCAAGAGTATTTAAAACCAATTAACCCTCTAACACACATGTGGATTTAGGACAACTCACATTCCCCTCGGTTTGCAAATGTCTGCTGTAGCTGGGATGCTGAGACGCCCTGGAAAACGATCACTGTTTTCTCTTCTTTGTAAAGAGACTTCTGATGACCTGTGTCTGGAATTCTGCATAAGAAGTACAAAGGTGATGGGCCATTTCAGAGAAGTGAGGCAGAAATACAAACAAAGAGACACAAAAGTTACCTAATTGTCCAGTCGTTAGAGCCTTAGTCTGATTCAACAACATAAGCAGAAGGAATGAATAGAAGAAGGAACATGAGCGGCGCTTTTCACAATTTTGCAGAGATCTGAAAGCCAGCATGTCCTTTTTTAGCAACACATGCAAGGTATCTATGAATTATCTTACCTATTACAGACGCCTGCTGGCCTAGGGAACCAGAGTCCTTAGAAAGGTAACGGCAGGGCTTGGCTGGCAAGTGTTGCGCGTTCATGCGTGAGGACACGAGCCAGTCACCACAACGTGGAGCCTGCACATCCCGGGGGCACGCAAGACAATCCACTGGGACACGGGAAGAAAATCCTGAAATCCTATTTATTTCTCATCGAGACAAAAAGAAAAGCGAGCATTACTGATATTTAGTGGGAGTGCACCCCAGCACCCTCTCTCAAGCACATGTTAAATTGAGGGGACCCGAGGAAGAGTAGAAATTCCACAGTGCGCAGGGGCTTGGGCAGTGACTTGGTTCTTTATTCATTCATTTCTTTTCTTTTCTTTTTAGTTTACCCTGATATATTACATATACTTTATATGAACCAACATAACTGGTTTATATTGGGTTTTTTTGGTAGAGACAGAGTCACTTTATCGCTCTCGGTAGAGCGCCGTGGCATCACACAGCTCACAGCAACCTCCAGCTCTGGAGTTTTAGGCGATTCTCTAGCCTCAACCTCCCAAGTAACTGGGACTATAGGCGCTCGCCACAACGCCCAGCTATTTTTCTGTTTAAAGAGTAGTCTTTACTACTTTGTAACAATCGGGGTAGTGCTATGAAAAAGTTTGGGACCACACAGAGATTCTCAGATGAACACCTGGAAATGTATCATAAGAGTTGTTAAATATAATAATGACTTAAGCATTTTTTAGCCAGAAGAAAAGTCCTGAATGATTTTTTTTTCCATGACAAAATGTGACTGTCAGTAATATACTACCTACCTGCTACTTGGGGGACGGGGGGGAACATCAGCATAATTCCTATATACCTTGCAGATAAATGACTGAACAATAAAAGAGAAATTAGGTATTTCACAAAAGAAGCATCTGGTATAGAAAGAGTATATTTTAAAAAGGATGTTGGAAATGCTTTCATCATTATGTTTTTTTTCAATGCAGAAAATGTTATTAATGACCTATCAAAACGCTCAAGTCTAGAAAGAAATCTAGAAATAAAATATTCTTTGAAAATTAATTTAAGAAATTTAGAAAAAAATAATTTAGAAAATAATTCTAGTAAAATACAGTGAGTCTTATTTTCAATAATAACTGCTTGAAACCAGAGAAGATGGACATTTTCAAACTTAATTTCAACAAAAGTCTTTCTATAAGTGGTATATAGTTTGAATATTTTAAGACATGTAGCAAGAAATTTATGTCTTTCATTTCGATATTCATATCTTAGTAGACTATATTTTAAGCTATGGTGGTCACTAAAACAAAGTGGAAACAGACTTCAGATTAATTACATCATTGCATTAAAGCAAGATTCTAAAAGAAGTCATTTAAATCACATTGTTCTCATAAAAACATTAGTTAAATATAGTAATATAAAATGTTATTTAAATATAGTAATAATTTTCCCTGAGTGAGAAAAAGTAATGTGTTATTGCTAAAAGAGAATGAAAATTTTAAAAAAAATGTTTATTTCAATCATTTAAAATTTCTGTCTTGTGTTTGTTTTATCATGTTAATACTGTTTTAGTTCAGTAGTACATGATTTAATTTATAACTATAGAAATATTTTAGACACATATTGAGACATGTATGCTCAAATCTTTTTACCCATGAGGAAAACATCTAGTAGATTGGGCCTGATGCTTTTAAGCCCTTGACATATATTTTCCTAAAATTAACAATCCTATGAGGTAGATGCTGTTACCATTCCATTTTATAAATCAGGAAAGAGGAACAAAGACCTTCAGTTGCTTAGTGGCTTGTCCATAGTCGCAGTTAGTGGATGGTTCATTGCAAATTTGTAAGCCCTAGATTCTAAAGCCTGAGCCCATGTTCTCACCACTGTACCACAGTGACTTCTTAGCAGGTGACATGCTCAAGATCCTAAAAAGGTTCAAAGTTAAGTCCAGCATACTTTCATAATAGTTACTGGTTTTTAGGTGTCAATTTTTACTTAGTTGCTCCTTGCTTACATGTTACTATAATTATGTATCAATATTTACTTTAGGTTAAGTTTAAGGCTTGCAAGTTGTGTTGCTTATCTCTCCTATTAGAAAACCTATAGTTTGGACCACAGATCAGCTGTTGTTAGTGTGTTGTAATTATAAGCAAAGGATTTATGAGAAAATAGAGTTACTTCATTACTGTCCATATAAAACCCAGCCCAAAAGAACATGACCCCTACAAATCTTATGGCCATCCATGGAATTAATCAGAGGGGCCTCTGATTAGATCCTAGCTCTATTAAAAACATTTCCACAACCTTTTACACAGTCTATTTATGTACGATACATAGAAACTTCTGCAACTTGAGTTACTCTGTGATGGGTGATGATGGCTACAAGGGGATCGTTATTGTCCATCATGTCAACGAATACTCTTTAATGAGAAGGTTACTGACAAGATGGAGTTGCAGTGACAATGAGGAGAATGTTAAAATGTTACCATCTATCATGTCAGCCCACTGTCCACTGCCTGGGTAAGGCTGCCTTGTTATGGAGTCCTCACAGGCTAGCAAGCAAATGCCACATATTTTCATGAAATAACCCCATCATTTTTATTTTATTCTTATTTTCAAAATATATACAAAAGTTGAAAGCTCCCTAATGTGTCAAGTTCCAGGCAGAGGTGAATGGCAGTTATAAGCCTCTGAAACAGAGTCTTATAATGAAAAACAGACAGATCTTAACTGTAGTTGCATTAGCAGGAGTCCCTGTGATAAAAACTACCTTAATCAAACACAATTTGGACCAGTTACATGAGGTTGCTATAATGGGTAAACCTGATGTTCATCCTGACCTAATAATTTGTGCACTTCAGAGCATATGTATTGGCAGTTTCTAAATGGGTCCCTTTCACCCTGATATAGTCTGTGTGATAAATCCAGGCTCACAGTTTGGACAACCAGATTCTTCTACTTGGGAGAGGAATTTGGTGAGTACCAGGTAAGACTTATCAGGGAAGGGGAGAAGACTCCATGGTGGATCATGGATGAAACCCAGAGCTTTACTGATCTCACCAGTGGAAAGCTGTAATTGGCATGCATGAAAAAAAGCAGTCAAATTGTGGCTGATAGAACGAAATGGTGATTAGAGTATATAATCAACAACTATACATTCATAAAGCCAGGAGGCCAGGCATGGTGCCAGGCCCTTAGAGAGCAACGTAATTATCTCCCTTAAGGAGCCCATAGTTTAGTGTGAGAGAAAAATGGGAAGAAATAAATACAAGTTTCTTAGTTTGCAGAAGAAATAAACACAAGTTTCCTGCACTAGACCAACATACGTAGGAATGGAGGAAAAATTCTGGGTGTCTTATTTCCTCCCATCACTTACCACTGTATCATGCACCGTTCACTCACCCACCCGCCTATCAATCTGTCCATTTGTTCACGTGGCATATGCTGAACCCCTCTATGTATTGGGCCCTGTTTTCTTCATATGAAGGAAGATCTCAGATAGCTGCATGTGGAGGTGGTGGAGATGGAGGCCTGACTGGGCAGGTGCTGTTGCTTCAAACAGGACAGGAAAACTGGGAGAGGAGGCTGTTTTGAAGGAGAAGAGTCACCAGATGGCCCAGGGGAGTATTTCAAAGGTGACCATGGTGATACTCAGCCATGAGGAATGTAACATTTTTTTTCTAGGATGAGTTTATGAACTTAATTTTCCAATCTCATACAAAGTATAGCTACTAGGATACTCAAAAAAGTAAAGTAAAAAAAAAAATGCATCCGTTGTAATAAATGAAAAGTTTTAATTAATTTGGCTGTTGCAACCCTAAAACCATTTTGAAGATAGGCTTGAAATTTGAAATAGTAGAGACAAAGGTATCTAGACCAGGGGTCCTCAAACTTCTTAAACAGGGGGCCAGTTCACTATCCCTCAGACCATTTGAGGGCCGGACCGTAGTTAAAAAAAAAAAACTATGAACAAATTCCTATGTACACTACACATATTTTATTTCGAAGTTAAAAAAAAAGCAAAAAAAAAAAAAAAATAAAAAACAGGGGTAGTGCCTGTGGCTCAAAGGAGTAGGGTGCCAGCCTCATATCCCAGAGGTGGTGGGTTCAAACCCAGCCCTGGCCAAAAACTACAAAAAAAAAAGGGGGAGGGAAGAAATACAAATACAATATTTAAAATGAAAAAACGACACCCCCACCTACAAAAACAAACAAAAAAAGACCTCCTTAATTCAGAAAAAAAGGCCCCCCTTAACCACAAAAAAAGGCACTACTAATTACAAAATTAAAAAAAAAATAGAACTTCAAAAAAAACAATAAATAAATAAATCCTAACTTGTTCTTGCCTTGGTCCTCAGGCAGCAGCAGGCTCTGCATAGGCAAGCTCGTGACTCCTCCAATCAAGAGTCTCAGTCTCACCTGAGACTGAGAGGAGGAGTTGAGAGACAGAGAGAAGGAGGGAAGTCAGAGAGTGTGGCGCATGTTCCACACATGTGCACTGCAGCCCGGGACCAGTCTGCTGCTAAGCAGGATGGCAAAAACACCAGGCTGGGAGAGACAGAGAGAAGGAGGGGCAGGGAGAGACAGAGAGAAGGAGGGGAGTCCGAGAGTGCAACACACATTCCACACATGTGCACTGCGGCCCAGGACCAGTTGGCTGCTAAGCAGGATGGCAAAAACACCAGGCTGGGAGAGATAGAGAGAAGGAGGGGCAGGGAGAGACAGAGAGAAGGAGGGGCAGGGAGGGACAGAGAGAAGGAGGCGAGTCCAAGAGTGCGGCACACATTCCATGCATGCGCACTGCGGCCCAGGACGAGTCGGCTGCTAAGCTGGACAGGCACCATTGGCAAAAATACACGGCAGGCCCGTCCTCTGCAGGCCACAAGTGGCCCGTGGGCCATAGTTTGAGGAACCCTGATCTAGACTGACTTGTTTTGAGTCAGGCTAGAGAGGGGCTAGAGAATACTCTAAATCACTTTATCCCTAGCTCTTCTCACCAGGGGTGTGCATGTGCTGTTTCACAGACTCTCAGGATTCAGTGGGAGGACCACCTGCTCAAGGAAGGAAGGAGGGAGTCATCAGGAGCTGTCATGGTGCCGTGAAAACAGTGCAGCTATTCAAAATGATACAGACCTGTGTGCCTGTCTGGGCTTTGTTATAGCCTGTGTTTGGGTTTTTATCTCCTACTAGGCTCTCAGGATTGACCACTAATTTAACTAGACCACAGTCAGCAGAGCCAGTAACAGAGGCACAATCTTCTTAGACAGGATCTCAAGTGTCTGTATATAAGTTGTATGTGAAAACTACTCTTTTTTTCTTTTCTTTTTAAAACATCTGTTGGTCCTCCCTCCAACCTCTCTTTCTTGTAATACTCTATTTAATGAGCACCTAATATATTTTAGACTCAGAGCTCAGTCTTATAGAAAAATAGAGTACAAGTCTTTGTCCTTAAGAAATGTATGATCTAGTTGGTAGTTGGAGAGCTAACTAAAAACAGATACAGTTGTAATTTAAAGGATAGTGGGACATGTGCCATTGGGTGGGTCCCCAAGCCTATACATACTCACCAATGAAGGTAGTGGGCAAGCACTGGGAATTTCATGATAAATAAGACATAATCCCTGTCCACTGCAAAATTTCCAATCTATTGTGGAAGACTGGAGTACAAATGTGTCATTATCAAATTAGCAGTATTTAGAAAAATCCTGTTTCAGAATAAAGGGAATTTTGCTCAGTAGGGGATTCACAAATGGCTTCATGAAGTGATGACTCTGGAACTTAAGAACTGTTGATTTAATTTTGCTGTCAAATAGCACTTAATGAGTGCTAAACAGTGTTCTCGACACTGTCCATGAATTAGCTTGTTTAATCCTCACAATCCTGTAAGGTGGGCAGGGTGTTATTATTGCTTTTATCTTCCCAATAAGAAAACGTAGGCGCAGAGAGGCTAAGTAACTTGTCCAAGGTTATACAGCTCTAAGTGTTGAAGCTCAGATTCAAACTTAGGCCATCCAGTTCTGGAGTCTACTGACTGTGCTATGTAACTCCCAGTATTTACAAAACACCACGAATAAAAGTGAAAGGAAAATAATAATCTAAGAAAATAACAATCTAAAAAACAAATTTTCAGCATGAGCAACACTGTTCATGTCATAGTATTTTCTTCCATATTACTTTCAAAACGTCAAACACTCCAATAGAAAAGTGAGAAAAAACACTAAAAGGCAATGTACAAGAAAAGAGTTGTAACTATTTACCAAACACAGCAGAACCTCCACAGCTGACCACCTCCCTGCATTGAGCACCTCCTTAGGTTGACCTAATTTTCATACACTGGACATGCACCACATGTACGTATCAGTACAGTAGGCCTAGTTCCTTATGTTGACCACCTCTGTATGTTGAGCAATTTGTTACAATCCCTTGGGTGGTCAATTTACAGAGGTTCCACTGTATATAGAAATGTTTAACTTCACTAAAGAAAAAGAGCACAAAAGGAAACAAATCCCTATTTCACCAACTAAATTGGGAAATATTTCATTTAATTATTGCTATGGCCTTTTTGAGAGCTATTTTGGCAATTTACATCAAAATCCCTGAAGTGTTGCATATCTTTTGATTCAGCAAATGCACCTTTAGGAATTTATACAAAGGAAATTAAAATTCACGTTCAGACAATTTCATCAATAAGCATATTTATCAGGTGGCACCTGTGGCTCAAAGGAGTACGGCACCAGCCCCATATGTCAGAGGTGATGGGTTCAAACCAAGCCCCAGCCCAAAACTGCAACCCCCCCATATTTATTACAGTATTATTTATAACTATGTAAAACTGGAAGCATTATAAATATCTAATAATAAGGGATCAATTAAGTAAGTCGTGGTATTGCCACACAATGGACTTCTATGTAGCCACTATGATGTAATATTGAAAAATAATATTAATGGCATGAGAAGTTATTTGTGATTTACAATTAAGCAAAAACAATCAGGTTATAAAATAATAGAGCACATTTCCATTTTTATAAAAACTATATGGAAGCATAGAAAAAATATCAACTACTGCTCATTTGTTTATTTGAATTTTCTGTTTTTCTTAAAATAAAATATATTGCCTTTAGAACAAAGAAAGCTTTTCTTGAGATGAGTTATTCATGTGAAGAAAGTGGAGCAGACATCCGGGTGGAGGACAGACATAGTGTGAACAGCATGGCTGGGGTGTGTTTGGTGGGGGGGGGGGCAAACACACGTTGAGAAAATGTGTGTGAGAGAGAGAGCCATGGTTTTGGTTCATCTGCCATGCTAACGGGCACAGGCTCGGTTCTGAAGATAATGAGCCACTGCAGGTGTTGAACAGCAAAACAGAGGGAGATGGCCAGAGATCCATTGTAGAAGGAACACTTTGCAGGCAGAGTGGTGGGGGAAGCCTGGAATGGAGCCCTGGGTTAAGGTTCGTGGTGGTGAAGGTGTGATGTGGATCAACAGTGACAGAGGAGCAGAAGCTGTGCATTTTGAGTAACTAACTACTTACTCATGTAGCTTAGGAGGTGATCTCATCAACATTTGTGAATAGTGGCCGGTTTATAGAAAGGAAACCTCAATCCAAGCTTGCATTTCTGACTAAGCTTCCAAGTGGACAGTGATATCTTCACTAAGACTTAACACAGAAGAAGGAATAGCATTGCTTGGGAAAGATGCTGTTTTTTGTTGGACATATTGAACTTGAGGTCTGCTGACACTCAAGATGATGAACTGAGCAGTTCAGAAGACACACTTCCAAAATGAGTTACAATGTCCGATTTATCTTAGCCTTGGAGGTGAAGAAAGAGAAAGAAGAAAGGAAATAAAGGATGAATAGGATTTCTACGGGTCTAGATGTTACATGCAGAAACAGGCAGAGACAGGAGACCTCTGGGGAGTCCACATGACCTGAACCACTGTGGAGAAAGGGCAGGTGAAGATAAATCTGAAAAATTTACAGTCAAACTATAAAAATCCTTTAAAGCTTTTTGTTTCTTTGTTTGCTTAATGCTATAGGAAACAAAGCATGTCTGAGGCATTTTGGACACAGACGTCACATAATAGAAGTAGTGCCATCAGCATTGGCAAGGTGTGCAACAAATAAAAACATTTACAGCTCCCGTTTTTAAAACACTGAACATTTTAAACACTGTGACTCAGACATTCTCATGATGAGAAAGGTAAGAAGGGAACTCTATGAATAGGAAGACACAACATCAAAAAGAATTCTGTACAGGTAGAAGAGAAGCTTCCATGATGAGGCTGGTGACTACAGCCTTGCAAAGACTTGGCTAAGAATTTTGAACTCTATTCAATGGGAGAAGCTGAAGAACTTTCAGTGGAGTGGTGATGTGGTCATATTCTCATTTTAAAGACCTCCCACAGAAGCTAAGTAAAGAATAGAGGGGCTGATTGTGGGAGGGAGAGAGGAATGCTGGGAAACCAGTTAGCTGGACAGGAAGCAAGTGAAGCCTGAGAAGGTGGGGGCAATGGGAAGCTGAGAGGGAGAAGTTCCAGAGGGATTAAGATGGAGAATATTCAAGATGTGCCCACTGTATACGAAGGCTGGCAATTCCTGATTTTCTGGCATGACTGAGTGGATTGAGGTAATTGAGGCAATTGAGGAGACAGCAAGCAGGTTTTCAAGGAAAGTTTACTTGGAATTAATGACTATTTTGTTTAGCGGTCATATCAGTGGAGATGGTTTAGAGCTAGGGTGGCAATAAGGGTTGGAAAGTTAGCAGAGTCATTGCTTAGCAGTTCTCAACCTGTGGGTTGTGATCCCCTTTTAACAATGAAAACACATTGTGGCATTAGGAAGGTTGAGATGAAGATTTGGGAGTTACTAATCTGAAGGTGAAACTGTAGATGTGGAGAAAGTCATTGGGGCATTGTCACAGGAGAAGACCCAGGTTACTGAGGAGGCGTCCTCGAGCACATGCTGAAATCTGGGGGCTGATCCAGAGGAAAAATAAACTGTGAAATAGATTAAGAAGGACTGCTGGAGAGGTAGAGAAAAAAATAAAGAGAATGTAAGTAAAATACACAAACAACAAAAAAAGAAAATTATCTGTAGTAGTTTAGAAGGAAGTAGTAATTGCCACAGAAGATAGAAACTATAGACTGTGATTTCTCTATGTTTCACTGGGAAGAGAAGGAGAAAAATGGAATGGGGGTTAGAAGGAATGAGGAATCCAGCAAAGATGTGTTTCAGGGAAGCAGAAATGGTGAGTGGTTCTGTGCTTAGGTTAGAGCAAGCACGGGCAGAGAGGCTTAATACACTACCCTGAAAGGGATGATTGAAAAGTGCAAGTCCCCTAGAATCCCAAGAGGCTGCCTGGCCACAGGCAGACAGGCAGGGCACAAGGCTTTCTCAGTCTCCCCTCTTCCTTGATCAGCCTCTTCTACGCACTAATATTTGGTCAGCTGGCACCAATTTAGCATTTGACATTGATTAATGGTTACTACAATCTCTATCTTTCTCAATTCTCTCTCTCTCTCCCCCTCTCTCTATTTCTCTTTCTCTAAATAATTCTCATTATCCAACCCACTGCGGTTCCCTCAAAAATGAAGGTTTTCTTTCCCCAGTCTACCTCCATGGGGAGGAGAAAGTAGTGTGAGTAGGTCAGGGCCTCTACTTTAAACTGGGCTACCTTCATAAATGTGGCTCAGATGTACAAATTACTAATTTCTCCTTTCTGGAATTAAGCACTCTTATCTCTACTTTGTAAATGAGGAGACTGAGGCTCAGAAAGGCTTAATAACTTCCTAGAGATTGGGCAATAGGGTAGGAGAGCTGAGATCAAAGTATCAGTCTATGTAACTCTAAACCCCACTGTTCTCCTGATGGCTCTGGAGAAGCCACATTCCACTGGATTTGAGGTTAAAAGGCTGAATTACCATTTTGTAATGTGATTAGTGATTTTAGGCAAACATTGCCAATGGATGTTAAAATCACTGGGCTGTTGTCACACCTACACAAAGTATTACTATAGATTACCTATTAATTACAAAAAATGTACTTTTGTAATGGAGTGATCTTGTGGATAAAAAGTAGCAAATTTAGCATCACTAATGAAGACAAAATGGCCAATATGTGCCTCCTTGCATGATGCACTGTGAAGCATATAATATCACCTATGCAATATTTTTGGGTCTAACCATGAGGAAACAAATCTGCAATACAAGTGGCCTGAACTCATTAAAGTTTCAATGCCTTAAAAGACAAAGAACAAAAAAAAAGGCAGAGAAGTTACTGTTATAGCTTAAAGGAAACTAAAGAGACATGACAATCAAATGCAAAGCATAAATCTTATCTGGATCCTAGATCTTAGAAGATGATAAAAGATCATTTTGAGGAGGGATGCAAGATGGCCGACCAGAGTCAGCTTTGCATAGAGGCTCCCGTCCAGAAGGAAAGTTAAAAGGACAGAAGTTTAGCAAGTAAACTGATGGTTAGGAGCTGAGCCAAGAGAGAAGGCAAGCTGAGGCAAGCTGTGACCCCAAGGATAAAAACAAAAGGTACAAAGTCCATCGCCAAGCAGATGGGAGTCTCCTCCTCCACGAGAATGGCTTTCAGTATACTTTCTACAAACAAGTGAGCAGAGTTCAAACAACCTCCCAATTTATCCCACTGGGGAGACCCTCTACAAACCAGACCTCTTTCCCCCACTAGGGTGCCATGGCACTCTCTTGCCAGGCATAAAATTGTATAAAACTGTATATATTCTCTCCCTGGAATTCTGAACTCCCAGCACTCTCCTCCACTCTCACCCCAAGGTCTGGAAGCCTGTCCCCCATGGAGTCCAGATTCTTGGGCATTTTCTCAAGAGGTGTGGACAGGGCATGGACTGTTGTAGGTCTGTGCTGATTCTGCAGTACAGGGGTAAGGAGAAAACAGTGGACTGAAGGAACCATACAGGAAAAGGAGAGGTGGTGCACTCCAGCACAGAGTAGCATTAGCAGCGGTGGGAATAATAGGGCTCACTCCCCGGGGGATATTTTGGTAGGATACTCCCTATCTCTCTGGGCAACCAGAGAAAGCTGGGCATCTTTTCTGGTGGCAGACCTTGGTGGAATAGATCTGGGATGGTAATGCAGACCCCATGAGCAAAGAGTATGCCTGAGGCAGATCAGTCTGGGCAGAGCACTGCAGAATGGAGAACTGAAGATGTGTGCACAGAGACAGCATATTCCCAGGGCAGGCTGAGCCAGAGGACTGCTTTAGTTAGCCTGAGAAACACTCAGCCCTCAGGGGATCATAGCTGAGACAAAGGCAGCCAGACCAAGACTGAAACTCTGAGCCAAGTGTGAGCTGCACCCACCCCAGGGGAAAAAGAAACACCAGCTCTGTGCAGAGGCACAGACTGGAGCTGAGTCACAGTTTCAGTGAACTCAAACAGCTCCTACTCTGCAGGGAAATACAGCCAGGATAGAATCACAAATTCTGTGCAAATATAAGTGTCAGCAACATCAATCAGGGGTGGGGCTGGAATCGAGTGAACCACCCCAGCTTCAATTAACCACCTGAGGTTGTCAGGCCTCAGCTTCCCCTGCTGGATGGTGGCAGAGTGCAGAGGCCTGGCTGAGGAGATATAAGATCTCTCTGTGACTCAGGCAGGCTTAAACCCCTGGAGCATGTGCTCATTTTGGAGGGAATTGGGTCATAGCCCTGTGCAGTTACCAGTGACTGGGTGTCACAGAGGTGAAAGGTGGGGAAGGAGGCATCAACCTTCTGAGACTAATTCATTTGCTGAGGGTGTCCTTCTGACTCCACAGAGCACCACAATGAGTCATACTTGAGCTGCCAGCAGACCCCTGCTGTGTAGTTGCTAGAGACCTTTTGAATTTCCTCACTTGAGACAGGGTGCTGTGTGGGACAATTGATTTGGATCTCTCAGACAGGACCAATCACCCGAGGACTGTCCAAAGTGGTACCCTGGGTGTGTGGTTGTGGGAAGGTTTGATTTTCCTTTTTCAGTTGTTGCTCATGGTGGGTGGAGTGATTTAATTGCTGGTATTTCTCCACAGCTGAAACTTCAACCCAGAGTAACTAACTCACTAGGGTAGGACAGAGAACAGCTGAAAACAAGACAGAGTCACTTAGCCCCATCACACCAAGTAAGTCCCCAGTGTCTCAGGCTGTAACACTGTATGGGTCATTTGCAAAGCTCTAGAGGAAAAGGTACAGACACCAGTCACAGCTCTTGGGTAAAGGGCTGGTTAATCACTACTCCAGGAGCCCCCTAATCCAACTTCACCTTATCTGCTCATCTAGCCAAATGGTGTAAAATAATCATGGGGCAGAATCAGCATAAAAACTCCAGTAACATGAATAACCAGAGTAGATCAACTCCCCCAAGGAATGATGCAGAAGATACTACTAAAGATCCCATTCATAGACAAATGGCTAAGATGTCATAAATCAAATTCAGAGTTTGGATTGCAAATAAGATTAATAGAATGGAGGTAAAGTTGGAATTAGAAATTCAAGGAGCAATTCAAAAGTTGTCTCAAGACAACTTTTAATGAATTCAAAGTCAAAGTTACCAAAGATTTTGACACATTGAGACAAGAATTTGCAGCCCTCAAAGATCTGAAAAATACAGTATAATTCCTCAGTAACAGAATGGAGCAAGCAGAAGAAAGGATTTCTAACATTGAAGACAAAGCTTTCAAATGCTCCCAAGTGCTTAAAGAGGAAGAGAAATGGAGAACAAAAATGGATCATTCTCTTAGAAAGCTTTGGGATAATACAAAGAAAACTAATATTCACCTTATAAGAATTCCTAAGGTGACAAAGTTGCTTCGCAAAGCACAGAGACCCCTTTTCATGAAATTATGAAGGAGAACTTTCCAGACATGCCAAGAGATTGTGAAATTCAGATAGCAGACAATTTCAGAACCCCAACATGACTCAACCCAAATATGACAACCCCTAAACACATCATAATTAACTTCACTAAAGTTAATATGAAGAAGAAAATTCTGAAAGCAGCCAGACGTAAGAAAACCATAACCTATAAGGAGAAGAATGCCAGAAGGACTGCAGATCTCTCTGCTGAAATCTTTCAAGCTAGAAGAGGGTGATCATTGAATTTTAATCTAAAACAAAATAACTTTCAACCCAGGATCCTGTAACCAGAGAAATTGAGTTTCATTTATAATGGAGAAATTAAATAATTTAATGACATTCACATGTTGAAGAAATTTGCCATAACTTAAATCAGCTTTCCAGGATATTCTCAGACCTATCCTCCATAATGACCAGTGCAATCTTCCACCACAAAAGTAAACTCACCCAGAAACTTTTGATCAAATTCCAACTTCCACAGTGGCAAAAGGATTAAAAATATCCACTGGACTTTTGAAAAACTTGACACCCAAGATTCTACCAGGCGCATCAATATTCTTGATTAATGTGAATGGCTTAAATTGTCCTCTAAAGAGGCACAGGTTGGCCGACAACCCTATATACACAAAACTCAACCCAGGTATCTATCTACTGCATACAAGAATACCATCTTACTTTAAAAGATAAACATAGACTCAGGGTAAAGGGATGGTCATCTACATTTCAGGCAAATGGAAATCAGAAAAAAGCAGGTGTTGCAATTTTATTTGCAGATACAAAAGGCTTTAAGCCAACAAAAGTAAGCAAAGATAAGGATGGTCACTTCATATTTGGTAAGGGTAACACTCAACATGATGATTTTCAATTATTAACATTTATGCACCCAACCAGAATTTGCCTCAATTTAGAGAGACTCTAAGAGACATGAGCAACTTGATTTCCTCCAACACCATAATAGTTGGGGATTTTAACACTCCTTTGGCAGTGTAGGATAGATCCTCAAAAAAAAAGCTAACCAAAGAAAATTTAGACTTAAACTTAACCATTCAACAGTTGGATTTAACAGACATCTACAGAGCATTTCATCTTAACAAAACTGAATACACATTCTTCTCATCAGCCCATGGAACATCCTCCAAAATTGATCACAACTTAGGTCACAAGTCTACCCTCAGGAAATTTAAAATAATAGAAATTATTCCTTGCATCTTCTCAGACCATCATGGAAAAAATGTTGAACTCAATAACAACAATAATCTGCACACTCATACAAAAACATGGAAACTAAATAACCTTATGCTGAAGAATAGATAGGTCATAGATGAGATTAAGAAGAAAATTGCCAAATTTTTGAAACAAAACAACAACGAAGACATGAATTATCAGAACCCCTGGAATACTGCAAAGGCAGTCCTAAGAGTTAAATTTATAGCACTGCAAGCCTTCTTTAAGAGAATGGAAAGAGAGGAAGTTAACAATGTAATGGGACATCTCAAGCAACTGCAAAAGGAAGAACATTCCAATCCCAAACCCAGCAGAAGAAAAGAAATAACCAAAATTAGAGCAGAATTAAATGAAATTGAAAACAAAAGGATTATACCACAGATTGAAAAATCAAAAAGTTGGCTTTTTTTTTTTTATTGTTGGGGATTCATTGAGGATACAAGAAACCATGTTACACTGGTTGCATTTCTTGGGTAAAGTCCTTCTTACAATCGTGTTTTGCCCCCAAAATGTGTGGCACACACCAAGACACCAAGACCCCACATCCCTCGCTCCTTCCCTCTCTCTGCTCTTCCTTTCCCCACCCCTCCCTCATTCTTTCTCTCTCTGCTCTCCCCTTCCCTCACCCCCACCATGTTAATAATTGTCATTAATTGTCCTCATATCAAACTTGAGTACATGGGATTCATGCTTCTCCATTCTTGAGATGCTTTACTAAGAATAATGTGTTCCACTTCCATCCAGGTTAATACAAAGGCTGTA
>CAUYON010183761.1:0-36665 GCA_963573935.1 Arctocebus calabarensis | reverse complement strand
AAGCTGTTACCCTGGGTAGAGTGCCATGGCATCACAGCTCACAGCAACCTCCAATTCCTGGGCTCAAGCGAGTCTCTTGCCTCCGCCTCCCAAGTAGCTGGGACTACAGGCGCCCGCCACAACGCCCGGCCATTTTTTGGTCGCAGCCGTCATTGTTGTTTGGCGGGCCCTGGGACTGGATTCGAACCCGCCAGCTCAGGTGTACGTGGCTGGCGCCTTAGCCCGTTGAGCCACAGGTGCCGAGCCCCAAAGTATATTTTTAAAAGAGGGAAAAGCCTACAATGTAGGGAAACAAAGATTTTCCAAAATTTGGACATACTAGCACTGCCCAAAAGTGCTTCCCAATGAATGAAAGTACAAAAAAAAGTTGTTTAACCTCATTTGGCATTAGAAAAATTCAAGTTAAAAATAACAAAGGGGATGATTGCTATCTCCCTACTATTGCTATCCCCCCTATTGCTATCCCCTACAAAAAGGCTGAAATTTTTAAGTAAAAATAACGAGTGGCAATGATGTCCAGCATTTAGAACACTCCTACAAATCTGCAGATTTGTGCAATTTTTAATATGTGGACTTTACTTAAATATAATTATTTATAAAATATAGAATGAAATTTCATCTTGTCTCCCAAGATAAAAATATCATATTATATATACTATATACTTACATATGTAAATCGTGTGTGTGCCTGTGCATTCTAGCCTAATAGAGAGAAACGTAAAGATATTAAGAAAATGAATCAACTAGACAGTCTTTGGGGGCAAAGAAAAGATTAATTTAAATCCATAATTTACTCTAAATAAAAAGACAAAATCCAATGGTTAGAGATCTGCAGGTTTTTCTAAAACAAAAAAATATACAAATGTTTTGAAGAAAATAATAGACAATGTCTTCTATAACTTGAGATTATAGAAAATCTTCCTAACTATGACCACAACTCAGGAGCAAAAGAAAAAAAGAATTAATTAAAAAATCTACACGTTATTTTATTGCCCTTGAAGGAGAAAAACTAGAAACAAAGCAAAAACAAGGTAATTAATTTTGGTAAAACTAAAGGCAAGTTGTATCATAAATAAAAGGTTAATTAATGGCTCTTATAAAAAGGTCCTAAAAAATAAAGAAGGAATAAATAAATAACTGGATATAAACATGAGGAAAGACATGGATAGGAAATCAAAAGAAGAAAAAATGAAAATGATTCTGACACATCTGAAAAGATAGTCAACTCATAACAGGAAAGTACCTAAATTTGCATCCTTTTTGTCACCATCAGCATACCAAAATCCAAATGTAGTAACATTCCTGCAGGTCACTGAAAAATAATCAAGGTCACATATTTCCTAAAAGAATATAAAATAAGGAGAGTGGTGCCTGTGGCTCAAGGAATAGGGTGCTGGCCCCATATACCAGAGGTGGTGGGTTCAAACCTGGCCCTGCCATAAACTGCAAATAATAACAATAATAATAATATTAAAAGAATATAAAATAAGGCAACCTCTATGGAGGGGAATTTGATAATATTTAGCTTTCATAGTTGGAAAAGTTTGACTATACAGTTTACTCCAACAATCTTATTTCTAAGTAATAATCCAAATTGCCATTGGAATTAAAATAAAAGGCAAAAAACCTTTTACATACAATTACTGATTATAGCATCATTTGTTTTAACAAACTATTAGAAACAATCTAAATGCCTCTCAATAGAGAACCAGCTGAATAAATGATATAGGACATGCATACAATAACATTTTATTCCACTGTAAAAAGTGGAGAGGACCAGTTTTATTCCCTGACCTGATATGATCTTTAAGACAAATTATTAAGTGAAATAAAGCAAAAATCCAGATGCATACCAATACAACATATAATACCTTTTTGGAAAGACAGTAAAGAGATAGAAACTTGTGTGTGCATGTGTATACACTCATGTTTGCAAAAGGGTATTCTAGTAGAAAAATAAAAACTATAATGATTACCCACAAGGGAAGGTGAAAATGAGAGGAGTGAGGATGAAAAATAAGCTTTCTCTTAATATACCTTGCTTTATACTTTCATCTTAAAATCATAAAGAAGTTAACACATTCCAAAAAGAACCCAAAAAAAAAAAAAACTCTAAAAACAACCCCCCCAAAGTTGCAAATAAATGAACGTAACCACATATCAAGTTGATATCACAAGCACACAGGGAAAAGAATTATTCCAAATGACTGGGGAGAACAGTATTTTGGCTAAAAATCCTTGGTAGAACGAATTTGAACAAGGAGAACTAGCTGTAAAATCTGGAACTTCACTAATTTTGATACAGTTTTATAGGCAGTAGGATAAAATTAATGAATAACTGTACTAATATTAACAATGTTGTAAGAAGAAAAAACTTTCTGTGTAAGCTTTTCTGTGTAATTTTCACACCAGTAGTAGAAACCATTGTAGTTCTGTATAAAATACAACGGTGATATCATGGCCACCAACAAGCCAAGAGAAGAGGTCTCCGAATGAAATCTACCTGCCAGAACCTTGATCTTGCACTTTCGGCCTCCAGAACTGTGAGAAACAAATTCTGCTATTTAAGCCACCCTATCTGGGGCATTTTTGTACGGCATCCTGAGCAGACTAAGACAGTTACCCTTTTGCCCACATTGCAGATGAAGACACCAAAGCTCAGAGCTGGCTTTGCCCAAGGCCATGTTGCTTTTACTGGGATGATAGCTAAGCTCACTTGTCATCAGAGCTGAAAGTTTCAGTGGACTCCCACACCCGAAGTAATATTCATATTTAACAGTGCCAGAAGCATGACGTTTCCACCTTAGCTTTTACTATATGCTCAATACTCAATTATGGAAATATGAGACATCATTTGATACAATTGCATAAGTATAAGGCAGTTCCTGGATTGAGATGGATATTAAATATACTTGGCTTTTTCTGATGCTTGAAATCAGGATCAGCTTCATGTACATGTGACTAACACAGCCCATAGGATGTCACCACTTTGAAATTCTTAATAATCTGCATTTCTGTGTAAGTGAAGGTCTATGGGAAAATGGAGCATGTGCATGGGGCGGTGGGTACTTATAAGTTTGATTTACATGGTCTTGCTGCTATCCCTCCCATGCTCCTGGAATAAGGCTCAGGCACCTATTTCCATGTACAACCCTAGCAACTCCTGCCATTCTTGGTCCTTGAGGGGTTGTGGAGTCTTGGGAAGGCTCAAGGTTAGATGTCCACACCCTGGATAAGCAAATTATGGGAAAGAGTATGTGAGAGAGTCCACTCATGCGTGCCAGTGTCCCTGTGCTCCAGGGATTGTGACATCATAGCAGATAGAGCAAACACTATGACACTGATGAAAAAGAGACTGAGACAGAAAGAAAACGTTTATATTTTGAACAAGGAATCAAGTATTCCTTTTTTCCACTTTAGATTTTATGAGTCTCTGATTCAACTTTGTAGTGGTAAAGGACAGGTGTCTCTGTCACACAGGATATTCAATTCTAACACAACAACTTGCATTCTCACTTCTACTTTGTAAATTGTTTGCCATGTATGAGTCTCAGCTCAATCCTCTGAAAGCTTACATTGTCCAAATGGAAAACCCGGAGGGAACTTCCCAAGATCAAGAACATTCTATCTATTTAATTAGTTCTGTTTGCCGAATGCTTCCCATCCACGCTTGCAGGTCAGGGTGGTATACTTCGTGGCCTCCTTATACTTAGATTGGAGTATTAGACTTCTTCTAGCCAATAAAGTTGAAGTTGAAGTAAAGTGCCACTTCTAGGGTAAGTATTTATCATTGTCAAAGCTCTCTTTTCCTCTGTCAGCACCACACAAGCCCATGGTAAACTGTATTATTATAAAAATAGCTGCTCTTGTCTAACAGAGTCCTTGCCCCTTTAAAGATCCATTCCTATTAGAGGATTATAAGTCTTCCCTAATGGCCTCAAGCTTGGCCTGAATAATTGCCTTAATCAATGAAATATGAGTGGAAGTGATGTTCTCTCCTTCTGAAAAATAGCTTTAAGATTGTTTTCTTTAGTCATTCTTTCTTTGCCGTCTTTGGTGCTCCTTCAGCTTGGGTTCTGGAATGAAGAGAACATGAACCAGCATACAACTGGCCCAGTTAGGACATTACTGTGAACAAGAAAATAAACTTTGTTTTAAAACTGAGATTTTAGGCCAAGTGTGATGGCAGTTCACACCTGTAATCCTAGCACTCTGGGAGGGCAAAGCAAGTGGATAATCTGAGCTCAGACGTTTGAGACCAGCCTGAGCAAGAGGGATACCCTGTCTCTCCTAAAAATAGAAAAAACTAGCCAGGCGTTGTAGCAGACACCTTTAGTCCCAGCTATTCAGGAGGCTCAGGCAGGAGGATGGCATCAGCTCAGAAGTCTGAGGTTCCTGTGAGCCATGATGATGTCATGGCACTCTATCCAGGGTGACAGAGTGAGACTCTGTCCCCTCAAAAATAAAAGACTGAGATTTTGAGGCTGATTGTCACAGCAGCACAATTTACTATAAATTGAGGATATAGTACCAATGGTTCTCTCACCCAGCCAGGGAGGGTCCCTTAGCAGCAGAGTTCTACCGGTGAGCCACAGTAGATATGTAGCATGAGCAAAAGTAAGTCTCTATTATTTTGAATCACTGGGATCTGAGGTTGTTTTCCTCATAATCTAGCCCAGCCCAATAGATATATAATCCATGATGTAAAGAACAATCCATTTTTAAAAGTGCTGTTTTATAAGAAATTAGAAATACCTACATACACCTAATGTTATGCAAGATTCTCAAGTGACCCACTCTTGGTCCACAGAGGAATCTGGCATTCTCCTAGTGATTTAAAAGTGTGGGGCAGGGTGGCGCCTGTAGCTCAAAGGAGTAGGGTGCTGGCCTCAATATGCTGGAGGTGGTGGGTTCAAACCCAGACCTGGCCAAAAAAAAACTACAAATAAATAAATAAAAATAAAAGTATGAGGCATAATAAATGAGCAATTTTTTTTTCTCTGATTGAAAGAAAAGAAGAAAGGAAAGAAAAGTAGAAGGGGAGGGAAGGGAAGGGAATAGGGAGTCAGTCACATATAGTAAGGATAAATAATGCTATTTTATGAAACTTTATTTCCATTGTATATATGTAAATAAGAATGTTTATATGTGATTACAATGTAAAATGTATTTTTCACTGAGGTTCATGGTAATGTTTGAAACACTAGTTGTGGATTAGACTATATTGATGCTTTATTTCTGGAAAGTAAAATTACAAAAGTGATGGGATATTTTTTTCAGACTTTCATCTTCCAAATGGTACACAATGGCATATATTAGTTTTTGTCAAAAATAAAAAATATGTATTGATTTTTGTGAAATAAAAAATATCAAATTAGAAAACACAGGCTCGGCGCCTGTGGCTCAGAGGGCTAAGGTGCCAACCACGTACACCTGAGCTGGCGGGTTCGAATCCAGCCTGGGTCTGCCAAACAACAATGACAGCTGCAACCAAAATAAAAATAGCCGGGCATTGTGGCGGGCGCCTGTAGTCCCAGCTACTTGGGAGGCCGAGGCAGGAGACTCGCTTGAGCCCAGGAATTGGAGGTTGCTGTGAGCTGTAATGCCACAGCACTCTACCCAGGGTGACAGCTTGAGGCTTTGGCTCAAAAAAAAAAAAAAAAAAGAAAACAAATGTGATTTTAATTTATTGCTTCCTGCATTACTATTCAAACCAAAACAAGCAAACCGAAAACTTTATGGGATAAAATTGGGGAAAAACCAAATAATAGGGGTAGAAACACTAGCAAAAATGAAGTTCTAATTGTTGAAAAAGGAAACAATGGAAAATTATATTTAAACTAGAAAAATGAAGAAATAAAAGAAAGAAAAAAAAAGAAAGGGAAAATCTTTAAGGAAAATGTTGAAATTAAAAACAAACAAAACAAAAAAAAAGCAGTATATATATATCATGCTGAATATTGTCTGAGCAACACGTGATCTTCTGGGGTATGATATGTTAATCACAATGCTGATACAGCTGTACGAAATGGAGACTGGAGCCCTCTAATGATTTCTCAAACCCCACAGGGTGGAGAGCCTAAATCCTCCTCAGCCTGCTTAGAAGTCACTTTAAGTAGCTAACTTGGGCTAAGCAGAAGCTTTCCCAGGAAAGCTCTTGTCACTGGGATCACTCCTTAAGTGGCCATCCACTTACCCAGTGTGCCAAAACCAGTCTCACCCTATGCCCCTGAGGGCTAAGGCTGCAAGGCATCTCAGTCCCCGCCTTTAGGCTGCTCAGTTACTAGATTACTTGCTCCCACCTGATGCCTGTTTTGTGAGCCCCTGAGCAGCTCTCCCACAATGGCTCCACACAGCCCACAACCAAACACTGGTAGCTCCGTCTGGCTCAGTGGCTCAGTCTGAGGCCCTAGACAACACTCAAAGACCTCCGCACACTTGCCCAAGTTCTCCCAAGGTAGTTCAACATGGTGCCAAGTCCAAAAAACCCCATACAGCTCACAGATAAGGCCTTTCCAGTTTGCAGTCTCACTACGCTGTACTTACAGCTGCTGGCAGGATTAGACCAAATGAACACACACAACCACTTGCCAGTTCTCCACTGCTTTTGCCTTCCTCAGGGGGTCCAGAAGTTTCACGCTGTCTCCCTGTGTCCCCAAAGGGATGTTTCTGGGCAGATCCCGCCAGCCAGAGATGCCTGAAGTTTTCTCTCAAAAAATTATCTTATATGGAGCCCAAATCTGCCTCTGGTTCTGACTGCTGACCTATACCTAATTAGTCCTATTCCTCTTTTATCTGACAGCATTTCAAATATTTGACAACTGGGAACTCTTCCAAGTGGCCTCAGTGGTGCTCCAAGTGCCCAGATGAGATGCAGTGACTTAACTTCCAATAGAGTGATGTGCTGGAGGCCCACAGCCAGGCTCCTGCCTCTCTGGAAATGGAGGTTCAGCCTCACTGTGACCCCAGTCTGCACAGACCCCCCCACCCCACCCCCAACATCCCTTCTTACTCTCTCTCCTTCAAACCAATCCCAGCTCACAGGGCTTGGGGTTCCCTCTCTCCTCCTCAGCCAGCGCAGACCAAGCCTAGCTCCTGCCTGGACGGCAGCCACAGGTTGGCCTCTCCACGTCCACCCTGGCCTTGCTTCCATGCTGGCTCCACCTAAGAGTTAAAGTGAAGTGTTTCAGTTTTGTTTTGTTTTCTGAGGTGGGCTCTTGCTACGTTGCTCAGTCTGGTGTTGAACTATTGGGCTCAAGCAATCCTCCCTCCTCAGCCTCCCGAGTAGCTGGGATCACAGGCTCAGACCACTTTACCTAGCTGAAAGTGAGGTTTTGAAAAGAGATCACACATGGAAATATACTCAACGTCATTACCCTTCACTGGGGAAGTGCACATGGAAACGTCGAGATGCCACTTCACACCCACTTGGCCACCCAGAATCAAAGGCACAGTAACAGCTACTGGCAAAGATGAGAAGAAATTGGACTCACACACACTGCTGGTGGGGTTGTCAGTGGTGTCGCCACTTGGGAAAACAGTCTGGCAAGTCCTCAGAATGTTAGCGAGAGCTACCAGCCGCCCCACGATTCCATTCCTCAGCGTCTGTCCAAGAGAAATCAAAGTGTACACCCACACAGAGACATGCACACATGTGTTTACAGCAGCCTGGGCACAGCAGCCCCAAACTGGAAATAGCCCAAATGCCAGGAACTCACCAGCAGTTAGCCAGTGTGCTGTGTGCCTGTGCAGGAGTGTTATTTAGGGGCAAGAGGGAACGAAGTGTTGATAGACGCCACCCACTGAAGGAGTCCTGACAGTGCCATGCTAAGAGAGTGGAGCCAGTCACAAAGCCCAAGTACAGTAACGAGCCTGTGAAACATTCAGGATAAGCAAGTCTGCAGGGACAGAAAGCGGAGGGGTGGGGATGGGAGTGACTGCTAATGGGGCGTCCTTGGAGGACAATTAAGGTGTCCTAAAATTAAATTATGGTGATGATTGCACAACCCCTGTAGGTACAAAGGGGTAGGGTAGACTTTTATACCTAAATTATATATCAAGAAAGCTTTGAAATAAAAGCAAATTTTTTAGCTGTTTTTTATTTGCTTAATATTTTCTATACTTAATATTAGTGCAATTTACATATAAATTTATCATATGTATGATAAATTTACAAAATTAAACATAAAAATTTACAATTAACAAAATTTACAATTTATAAAATTTATCACACATATGATAAGTTTATATGTTTCATATATTAAGAAGGAAAGAAGAAAAAATATATCAGGCCAGGCTATTAAAGAGTAATAAGGGAATTTCTTTTGAGTAGATGGAACAGTTCTGTATCTGTTTTTTGAAGACAGAGTCTCAGGGTGGCACCTGTGGCTCAGTGGGTAGGGCACTGGCCCCATATACCAAGGGTGGTGGGTTCAAACCTGGCCCTGGGCAAACTGCAACAACAACAATAAAAATAGCTGGGGGTTGTGGTGGGCACCTGTAGTCCCAGCTACTTGGGAAGCAGAGACAGGAGAATCACTTGAGTCTAGGAGTTGGAAGTTGCTACGAGCTGTGATGCCATAGCACTCTACCCAGGATGACTACTTTAGGCTCTGTCTCCAAAAAACAAAACAAAACAAAAATAGTCCCTAGCTACTCGGGAGCCTGAGACAAGAGAATCACCTAAGCCCAGGAGCTGGAGGTTGCTGTGAGCTGTGATGCCACAGCACTCTACCGAGGGCAACAAAGTGAGACTCTGTCTCTAAAAAAAACAAAGAATCTTGCTCTCTTGCCCAGGCTGGAGTGAGTGGCATGGTCACAGCTTACTGCAGCTTTGAACTCCTGGTCTGGAGCAACCCTCCTTCCTCAGCCTCCTGAGTAGCTGGGACTGTAGGCACACACCACCACACCCAGATAATGGTTTTTTTCTTTATAGAGACAGAGGGTGGGGGTGCCTTCTATTTTTGCCCAGGCTGAACCTGAACTCCTGGCTTCAAGTAATCCTCCCACCTCATCCAAAGTTCTGGAATTACAGGGATGAACTACCATTTCTGGCCTCAGTTCTGTGTCTCGAGTGAGGTGGTAGTTACTGCAGTCTATCTGTGTTATGTTGTTAACATATGTTTGACTTCCATGTTTTAACAGGCATTAAAAGTTATACATCTGTATACCAAGAGGGAGAGAAGGGACAGATAGAGGGATACCTTAAAATCTGGTGCAACCCCAACAAGTTGTGTGCCTGAGTTTATAATGTGTGCTGTGCCAATTGCAGTTTCCAGGTGTAGACAATGTATTGTGCTTGTTAAAAATATCATCATGGGGGCAGCGCCTGTGGCTCAAAGGAGTAGGGCGCTGGCCCCATATGCCAGAGGTGGTAGGTTCAAACCCAGCCCCGGCCAAAAATATATATATCAATCATGGGGCTCGACGCCTATGGCTCAAGTGGCTAAGGCGCCAGTCACAAAAACCTGGCGGGTTTGAATCCGGCCTGGGCCTGCCAAACAACTGATGGCTGAAACAAAAAATAGTCGGGCATTGTGGCGGGCGCCTATAGTCTCAGCTACTTGGGAGGCAGAGGCAGGAGAATTGCTTGAGCCTAGGAATTGGAGGTTGCAGAGAGCTGTGATGCCATGGCACCCACGGTGACCATTTGAAGCTCTCTCTCTCTCTCAAAAAAAAAATATATCATCATGGGGCTTGGCACTTGTAGCTCAGCAGCTAGGGTACCAGCCACATGCACTAGGGCTGGTGCGTTCGAACCCAGCCAGGGCTTGCCAAACAACGACAACTACAACAAAACAATACCTGGGCATTGTCGTGGGCACCTGTAGTCCCAGGTACTTGGAAGGCTGAGGCAAGAAAGTCACTTAAGCCCAAGAGCTTGAGGTTGCTGTGAGCTGTGACGCCACAGCACTCTACCAAAGGTGACATAATGAGACTCTGTCTCAAAAAAACAAAACAAAACAAAACAAAATCCAAATATCATCATGGGAGGAAACTGAGTAAAAAGGTAAATGGGAACTGTCTGTACTGTCTTTGCAACTTTTTGTGAGTCTCCATCTATTTCAAAGTAAAAAAAATGTTTAAAAAAGACATCAGGCTAGACTGGCTAGGGAGGTGGGGAGCTGGGTTGTATAGGGCATCGCAGGCAGGCAGTCAGGAAATATTTAGCCCCTATTCTTCCTTGAATGAATTAAAATGAATGATAGCAGGTAACTGATTCCCATTAAACAGTTAATGGAAGACAGTATCCCTATTACCCTTAGGGATACTTTTCTCCTAAATAACAGAGGCTTTGAGAATAAAAGTATGGATTTTAAGGTTGAGTGACGGTGGCAGGTGTCTCTTTTAAGTAGAGAGGACGTTGTTCAGGGTCCTTCAGATCCTATGGGGCTAAGCAGCTGCTCACTGCTTGGGGTCCAACCAATAGGTGACAAATGACATCAGCAGATGTTGTCTGTCCAGTCTGCTGCTCATAGGAGCAGAGGACGCGTCATTTCTAACTCACGCCTATAGAGGGAGCCAATCCTCAGGTAGTGGAGAAACCCCACAGTCCCTATCTCTGTGCTGATGTTTTTGTCACCTGGACCCTTTGGGAAGATGCTGCTTACCAAGGTCATGCAGGAAAGAAGACATGATTCTCTCTGCAAAAACCTCTTGGTCTAACCACCCCTGGCCCAAGTTCATCTCTCTGCCATCCTGGCACTGAGACCTGCATTTGGGTAAAAGAAACTCTTGATCTAGTTGATAGAGCCAAGCCAAGAACAGAAGCGTAAAACCTCCTGCTCACGTCCAGATGCCAGGTGACCAGCTCAGGGTCCTGTGTGTGGATTTGCCTCCCTATAGTGCTCCTGAGTCAGCACAGTCTTAGTCATAACACCTACTAAAACCCTCTGGTTTGATTTGGGGGCAATCCCTTTTCTGTTTTAAATTTAATTTAGAGACATGGTGTTGTTCTGTCACCCAGAATGGAGCAGAGTGGTGTTATCATAGCTCATTGCAACGTCAAACTCCTAGGCTGAAGCGATCCTCCTTCAACCTCCCGACTGTAGGAATGTGCCACTACACCCAGCTGATTTTAAAATTTTTTATAGAGATGGGTCCTTGTTTTGCCCAAGCTGGTCTTTAACTGGCATACTCAAATGATTTTCCTGCCTTGGCCTCCCAAAGGTGCTAGGCTAACAGGTGTGAGCCACTGCACCAGGCCATAATCTCCTTTCTAAAGTCACAGTCAGCTCTGGGCCCTCTGGGCATTGCTCACCCATCTCTCCACTCCCATATAGGAGATGCAGACATTAGCAAGCAGCTAGTGTCCTTATTAACATGGGGGGGGGGCCCTCCATACCGAGGGGCAGCTGGTGGCTCACACAGATTTCAGAAGACTGATTTCTTAAGGTTCATGTGGTATTTTCAACCCTGCAGAACTAGAGGTGGGGAGGCAGGAGGAAGGAGGGGTCCAGACTGGCCTCCTAAATCTATTTTGTCCCCTAACCCCCATAGATCTAGACATGGATGTCATGCCCCACCCCTGCATCCCTTAAATCCACAGTGCCTTAACTGCCCTCTCTTAGGGCTGGATTGCCTGCCACTCAGTTCCACTGGGCTCTGCTGCTGCTTGGGGCTGGGGAGGGTGGCTTGGGAGAGAGACCACAGAAGGTGCCTCCTTGGGGTAGAATCTTCTAGAAAACCTAGCTTTTTCATAGCAAAGAGTTGGCCTGTTACCAGAATATGTCCTGTATGTTCTGTCCTCTACTCTGCCTTCCCTGGTCAGAGGTGTTGGTGTGTGCCAGGCCCCAGGGCAGGGGGGCAGGGTTGGGTGGGTCCATCTCCCCACACCAACAGCTTTTCCAGTGGATATAGGGGAGGGGTCAACAGCAATGTGGGGCTACCTGTTAGATGTCAAAAGGCGGGGAGGTGCCACAAAGAACCAGGCCAAATAGAGTTAACAGCAGGGATTTACTAAGAGCATCTGTGAGCTGGGCTGCCACCCGAAATGGACAATGGTGACAGCCCCGAGTTAGGGTAGGTACAAGGTATGGTGCAGTGTGGCTCAGGAGGGGGTGGGCATGCTACAAACAGAGATCACAGGTCACCTGCGGGAGGTTTTGTAAAGGTTGGAGCATTACCTACTGTGAATCCTCTGTAACTTGGAAGGAAGTTTAGCAGAACCAGAAAAGCAAAGAGAGTTCGCTTCTTTGCTTAATCAACATCCACACACACCATAGCCAGAGAAACCACCGCCGAGGACGGCTTCCGTGGTCCTGTGCGGTCTTGTGTGGCCAGGCTCTGGTGGGGTTCCCTTTCCAGAACCATCCTCCTCCTGTCCCAGTCCCTCCCTAGGGCACTATCTGGCTCCACAGGCCTTGACTTCTGGTTGGACTTTGGAAGCCACAGCCCCAGACAAGATGTTGAAATGGGACTCTCTGCTTCCATTTTGGCTCTGTCCCTAAAGGCCAAGGAGAACCTACAAATCCCCAGGGCCCTGCAAAGTTGGTGGGTCCCAGGGCAGAGCTCAGTACCCCTAGACCACCAGGGGAATGACCAGGGGGAGACATCTTTGCACCAGCAGTTAGGGTGCTGTGGGCCTCCCAGTTCCCTCAACACTGGTGGGGAATCCGCATCTCCTTGAGCAGGTAGGAGGGTAAGTTCCAGCGACGTGCTCGGAGTGTGTCTCTAGCAGTTGGCTGCATGTAGCACTGTGAGGCAGCCTGGGGCATCTGAGGAATTCCCTCCCCAGAAGGCTTGGGCCCAGACAAAGTCCTGCTCAGAGTTCCAGAGGCCCTGAGCCCCACCACCTGGAGGCAGCAAGGAGATAGGGGTTGGAGACTGGATGTCAGAGTCCAGTTGCCTGGAGCTAACCTAGGTTGCCCAGGCCAGAGCTGGGGCCCAGTGCAGACCCTCACCTGATAGGGTCAACCTGCCCAGGTAGAACCGACCTGCCCATGTCCCTGCCCCTCTGACCCTTTAAATACCCATCCTCCAGAACCCATGTGTGGAATTCTTTTTTTTTTTGAGACAGAGTCTCAAGCTGTTACTCTGGGTAGAGTGTTGTGGCAACTTAGCTCACAGCAACCTTCAGCTCTTGGACTCAAGCAATCCTCTTGCCTTAGTTTTTTCTATTTTTAGTAGAGATGGGTCTTGTTTTGCTCAGGTTGGTCTTGAACTCTACCCGCCTTGGCCTCCCAGAGTGGACCATGTGTGGAATTCTTTCCTACTCAGGGATTTCACCCCACCTGCATGCACGTGAAATAAAGACCACGTTGCCCACACAGAACCAAAGACTCTGTTTTTCTTTCATTTCATGCCTTGGAATAATCTTTCATCTGTAACCTCTCGTATGGTGCCATGACTCAGTTGGGGAGAAGCCCCCTTGGGGGGCCGAAGTATACCCCATCAGACCCAACTAAATGGACCCTTCTTCCGACGAGGTGAAGGAACATGGGAAACCTCGCCTACCCTGCCTACAATTCGTGCATTTAATGATGAGGTGAACTGTTGTCTAGAACACCTTTTCTGAACTTTTTAAAACTTCTCTTCCCATCCTCACTCTTAATTTCTCTTTCCCTCTCCTTCCATCTCTGGGCCTTTCAGGCATTCATATATAGTCTCTTGGCACCTTTTAAAACTTCCTTTCTCTCTTCTCATTTTAGGCCAAAAATTCCGGTAATCTGTGTCTCTTCCGGTCAAGGATTAACTTTGGCACTCCAGGCTTGCTGGTCCAGTGGCCTCCTGTGGGGCTGGGCCATTCCCAGTGGTCCATGTCTTTTCATGGGTTAACCTTGGCAAGCCAAGTTCACCCCTCTGGTGCCCTACTGTGGGCCTAGATTCTTACAACTGGTTAAAGTCACACGCATAGACCAGGCCTTCTTTGACCAAGATCGTACGTGGAGAACAGATATTCTCCCTGATCCCAACCTTGGGGAGCCAGGCTCGCCAGTCCAGTGCTCCCCTGTGGGCTGGACCACTCCCAGGGGTCCGTGTCTCTTCCAGTTATGCACTAACTTTCTCAAGCCAGGCTGGCCCATCCAGTGCCCTCCCAGGGGTCTGGATCACTTTTTCCAGCTGATGGCCACAGGCAGAGGCCAGGTCCTTTCTGGCTGTAGCCTTGGCCATTTGTCCCTCCTTTTCCTCCTTGAGCGTTCTCTTTACGTCTTCACTTTAATCTCATTTATTTTCTACCTCCAGTTTTCGATATGGGCACCAGTCAGTCACCGATTCACCTTTTTCACTTCTAAGCTGCCTTTTAACTAACCTCAAACCTCTAAAGCTCTACCCTGACCTCCAACCTAAACACCTCATCTTTTTCTGTGATACTGGCTGACCTATGTACAGACTAAACAATGGTTCTTGATGGCCTGAAAACGGCACAGTTGACCTCTCAATCCTCACTGATCTCAGTGATTACTGTCAGAAATTAGGCAAATGGCTCAGCGCCTATGGCTCATGCGACTAAGGACCCAGCCACATACACCTGAGCTGGTGGGTTCGAATCTAGCCCAGGGCCACCAAATCCAGCCCAGGGCCACCAAACAACAATGACGGCTGCAACCAAAAAATAGCTGGGTGTTGTGGGGGCACCTGTAGTCCCAGCTACTGGGAGGCGGAGGCAGGAGACTGGCTTGAGCCCAGGAATTGGAGGTTGCTATGAGCTATGATGCCAGGGCACTCTACCCAGGGTGACAGCTTGAGGCTCTATCTCAAAAAAAAAAAAAAAAAGAAGAAATTAGGCAAATGGTTGGAAGTTCCCTACATCCAGGCTTTTCTCTTCCTCTGAAACATTCCTTCTCTGTGTTTCGTCTGTGAACCTTCTCAGATTTTCCTTCTGGGGGCCCAATCGTCTCCCTCCACCTATCCTTGTGAACCCTCTCAAATTCTCCTTGCACAGGCCAAAACACCCTCCCCACTCATCCAAATCTCCATTGCCCTTTTGCTACTAGCAGACAACCTCACCCTCCTGCTCTTCCACAGCCCCTCCTCCCCCAACCTCATTCCTACCCACAGATTTCCTACCAGTACAATTCCACCCCATCCCCCTCTCCCTCCATCACCCCCCACCTGCCCACTGCTGTACGTGGTAGAAAAAAAGGGAAACAAGGCAGAACTCCAAAAGTTCTCCCAGGGCCCTCAGAACCCCCAGCAAGATCTCATTGATCTGGCTTTCAAGGTGCGGCAGTGCCTCTCAGAGGAACTCCAGGTATTGGTTTCCCTCATTAGACAAAACCCGGCTACTTTTTGTTTTTTTTGAGACAAAGTCTTACTTTGTCACCCTCAAGAGAGTGCTGTGGTGTCATAGTTCATAGCAACCTCAAACTCTTGGGCTCAAGTGACTCTCTTGCCTCAGCCTCCTAAGTAGCTGGGACTACAGGCGCCCACCCCAATGCCAGGCTACTTTTAGCGATGAGGTCTCTCTCTGGCTTAGGCTGGTCTGGAATCTATGAGCTCAGGCTATCCACCCACCTCGGCATCCCAGAGTGCTAGGATTACAGGTGTGAGCCACCTCACCCAGCCCCCGGCTACTTCTTGAAACTCCTCAGAGAGTTTGAGGAGTTTGAGCACTCTGAAAAAATAAAAGCTCCCTTGGCGGCACTTGCAGCTCAGTGGGTAGGGTCCTGGCCCCATATACTGAGGGTGGTGGGTTCAAACTCAGCCCCGGCCAAACTTCAAAAAATAGCCAGATGTTGTGCGGGCACCTGTAGTCCTAGCTATGCGGGAGGCTGAGGCAAGAGAATTACCCAAGCCCAAGAGCTGGAGGTTGCTGTGATGCATGGTACTCGACCTGAGGTTACAAAGTGAGACTCTGTCTCTAAAAAACAAAAACAAACAAACAAAAAACTTCCTTGGGAAGGTGATTTAAGTGCAGCAAACCAAGCTTTTGAGCAGAGGAGTGCACAAATCCAAACCCTCTCCCAAACCATGTCTAGTCTACAAAAGTCCTTACTGGAGGGCGGCACCGTGGCTCATCGAGGAGGGTACTGGCCCCATATACCGAAGGTGGCGGGTTCAAACCCAGCCTCGGCCAAAGTGCAAAACAGAAAAATAGCTGAGTGTTGTGGCGGGTGCCTGTAGTCCTAGCTACTCGGGAGACTGAGGCAAGAAAATCACCTAAGCCCAGGAGTTCGATGTTGCTGTGAGCTGTGTGACGCCATGGCACTTTACTGAGGGTGATAAAGTGAGACTTTGTCTCTACAAAAAAAAAAAGTCCTTACCGGAAGTCTGACTATCCAGGTCTTTCTGAAGATCTGGTTTCACAGTCACCCCCAAGACCTAGTGAAAATTCCTGACCTCCTTAGCCCTAGCTCCGAAAGACTGACGATGCCCAGAAAATCAGGTTGCCCCCTGAACACCGTCCTGGAAAACTAAACTCTGGGTATTTTTGCTAGTGGAAAGTAAGCCAATCTCTTTTAGAAGACCTTCGTAAAGATCCTCTGAAGCAGACAGAGATCTCCGTGAGGGCATTGGTGATAAATACTCCACACCTGTGATGCATTCTTTCTCACATTTGTCCCTTGTTATTCCTTCATGCAATGTTCATCCACTAGGTCAGCGGTTCTCAGCCTGGGGGGCGCAACCCACAGGCACCATATTAGAGGGCCGCGGAATCAGGAGGTCTGAGAACCACTGGCTAGCTGGAGACGTCCTCTCAGGATTACTAGTGGCCCTGACGGCTCCCGCCTCTCTCTGCCCATCTTCCTCTCTAGTTATCATCTATGGGATGGACACTAATTGTGATTTCTCTCATCCTCAGTTGCAGACCAGTAATCCTCCATGTCATCTCTCAATTTATTAACCAGATAGTCACCAGAAAACAACCACTCATATATCCTCACCCTACATGGATACCAATTAGTCCAGTTGGAAAATGCAAAAATGTTTCTGTAAATGCCACTCCCCCCCCCCCCCAGGAAGCTGTCAGAGAGACACCACGCCCATCACCCTGCCTCCTTATAATAGACTAAAAAGACCGTCCAGGTAGAATCAAGTGCATGTCCCACCCAGGAAATAATGAATGTACCAATCCCTGCCCCTCTGGCCCTTTAAATCTCCCTCTGCCATAACCCATGTGTGGAATTCTTTTCCAGTCAGGGATTTCTACCCGCCCAGATGGAATAAAAGCCACATTGCCCACACAGAACCAAGACTCCGCTTTCCTTTCATTTTGTGCCTTGGAATAATCTTTCATCTTTGGGTCGGTTACCACTCATGCCCCACTGCCCACTGCCCCACTGTCCAGGTAGGGTCTTGTTGAGACAGGTGTGCGCTGCTGAGAGGGAAGTTACTGTGGTCCTGGCATAGGGTGACCCACAGCTCTGTGACCTCAGACAGTCCCAGGGCTGTGCCCCTGACCGTTTTTATCAGCCCGGGAGGCAGCAGGACTCTCTGCCCGCAGAGCCCTTGCTGTCCTGGTTCTCTCGGTGTCCCAAGGGCTTCACGTGTTTGTTGCTCCAACTACCTGCTTGAGCAGGTGGCAAGTGCCAGAGACGACATCTGTAGACTGAGTTCGGTCCAGCTTCACTATTCATGCTCTCAGCCCCAAAGGAGTCCACAGAGGGCAGGTTTCACCTTAAAATGGGGTAAGGACACTGTCCGGGGGCCTGAACATTCAGGCACTGGCGTTCCCATTAAAAAGCAGCTTAGGACTCAGCCAAATGAATAACAGTCCAGCACTGTGGCTTGACAAGGTCCCAGGCCACCTGCTTTGGGGTCCTTCATGGCTTTCTGGATGTGGCCAGAGTCCCCAGAGGCCGGTGGTGCTCCAGGAAAGGACCCAGCCTGGGCTCCTCACTGCCACGCCAGTTGGTGTGTGCTACCAGTCTCTCTCCTGCAAGTCACCACGTCAGCTGAGGCCAGTCTCCAAGAAGAGACAGCAATCCCTCCCTTGGTTACGCTTGCTAGAGTTGCTGCTCAAAATAAATAAATAAATAATCAAAAGCTGTCTTTTTTCTGAGACCATCCTCACCAGAAGTGGCCTTGGCCATCCCTGAGAGCCCATGTTTCTTCCTGGGATTCTACCCTTAGCTCTCTGGCTTCTTGTGCAGGGTCCAGTGTGGGCAGCAGCCTGTCCAGGGAAGACCTTAGTTCCACCATTTTGTAAGGTGTCCACCTGCATGGTGTCCAGCTGTCTCTGCTGCCTGTCAGCATCCTGTGAGTGGAGGAGGCAGAGCTGTCCTTTATCCTCTTGAATGGGGCCATGAAAGTCAACCAAGGACAGGGAACAGTCCAGATGTCTGTACCATGTAGTGGCTGGAAGAACCATCACTCACCCTACCAGTGGTGTAATGCTGAGAACTGGTGAGCTTTGGCTTTAAATGAGTCTGGTTTCCAGTCCCGCCCTTAGCTGACGGGGCATTGGCGTGCAGAGCCACTTCTCTCTCTTGCAGAAGTGGGGGGGTCCTTGACCTTGGCCTGGGAGTGAGACGCAGGCTGCCGTCCGCGCTGGTCGCATCTGCCCGCTTAGGGGCCCCGACCGCCCGCACCGCCGCCTCCGTGATGCCTGGAGAGATTGCACATCCCTTCCTGCGTTTAGGGCACTCTCAGCGCCTTTTGGAACACAAGCTCCAGGAATGCAGGGCTCTCCGTGCGCCCGCACGCTGACAGGCCGGGCAAACGTCTGCGGGGAATAAATGTCCCTTTCCCCACCCCTTGACAGCGCTATAGCTTTGAGGACTTGCTTGTTGTTCTCCGTTCTTCCCATGGACCGGGACAGCCCTTGCCTGTCTCCCTCGCGGAGGCGTCTACACCGCCCGCACCCGCTGCACAAACGCTCTGTTTCCTGCAGCGTGCTCTGCCGCCCTCTGCTGGGAGAACTCAGGAAACGCTTCATCTGCACAGATTCTGAACATTTGGCTTTGGAGACTCAGGTAAGACCAGGTGTTAAGTATTTCTTTTTTGTTCTAACACTTTTGACATCAGACAGGCCTGCCTATACCTTCTTACTTTCCCAGGCCATTTTTCAATTCACCCATGCCAACAACAACCCTGAAGTTTTATTTTATTACAAATAATTTTTTTATTGAAATGATGTTTATATTGGTGTACATAGAAGTATATAGTTTCAGGAATATGGCATCCATAAACACCCTTATCCTTGCAGGCCACGGACCTTAATTGTGGGGTTAGATTGTTCCCTTCTCCTTGTTACCACACTGTCTGATGTGCCAGGTGAAGTGAGGAAGAAGCCCCTGCCACTGCCAGACTCAGCTCAGGCTGCAGGTCAGGTGCTTCTAAAGGTTGGGGCAGCAGGTGCTGGAGCCTCTTGGAGAATAAACTTGTTCCACCTTTTGTAAGCTCCTGGGGCTGGGGAGAGGACACAGGGAAGGCAGGCCAGTCAGCTATACCCACTAACTGGGAGAGCTTGGCACAGAGAATCCTGTGTCCAGTTACTCTGGGTTTCTTCAGGACTCAGAACTTCTTCCCTCCAGACTGGAAAGGAACTTCCCTTAAACAGAAACTGTCCATGTACATAGATTTCAATTCTCTTGTCCTGCAGCATCAGGGCAGAGTTATCAGGCTCAGACCTATTGGCCCAAGCTCTAGCTAGTGTCATATTGGTTTGCTCCAATAAACAAGCCTATTCATTTCATGAAACAGCACCCACACCTGCCTTCTCACTCACCTATGTAGCTCCTATAACAATTCATTTTTAAATATTCTGTCTCTGGGTCAGGATATGATTCAGCACATTATTCTGGCCACACAAGATATTCATGTCTATGCCTCTGCAACTAGACAACCCTTAATGGCAAAGACTGTCTATCCCAGGGTTCAGCACAGCACCTAGGGATTTAGAAGAGCTCAATACAAGTTCTTTAAATGAGTGACTTTTAGTCTCCATGCCTTCTACCACCCCCTCTCTCAATCCAGAACACAGTTGCTTATCTTTCTCTGTATTCCAGTGAGCCCCCACAAAGGCCCCCACCACTGAGAAATGTAATCAGACTTCAGTGATGTAACACAGAAGCCTGGGTCCCTGGATCAAAATGATGTCCCATTATCTTTCTCTCAATGAATGTTGAGAGAGAAAGTTCCCTGAGGCTTAAGGCCTGCATGCCAGGTAATGGGCTGGGAGGTGTGCAGACCGACCCCTCTGCAGCCAGAGGGGGAAGGCTGAGGACACTGGTTAGTCTGCGTTTATCAAGGGAATGTGAGGGAGGGGAGGAGGGGAAGGGCCTGGGAAGGAGGAGGAGGAGGGTAGCAGTGGGAAAACAAGGACCAGGTATCTGCAGAGAGGAGCCAGAGGCAAATGTGGAAAGCAAAAAGGAAAATGAAAAGAAGAGATGTAAAAGATGGTGGTAGAGGGAAGTCTTGATTTTATTAAAAATTATTACATCAGGGCTTGGTGCCTGTGGCTCAAGCGGCTAAGGCGACAGCCACATACACCTGAGCTGGCAGATTCAAATCCAGCCTGGGCCTGCCAAACAATGACGGCTGCAACCAAAAAATAGCTGGGCGTTGTGGCAGGCGCCTGTAGTCCCAGCTACTTGGGAGGTGGAGGCAGGAGACTCGCTTGAGCCCAGGAATTGGAGGTTGCTATGAGCTGTGATGCCACAGCACTCTATCCAGGGGGACAGCTTGAGGTTCTGTCTCAAAAAAAACAAATAAAAATAAATTATTACATCAGGGATAAACAAAACGAAACAAACTTAGTGCTTACTAAAGTGTGGTGAACAAAGACTTCAATCATTGAAATTTAAAAAAGAAGCTTGAAAAAGAATTTTTTATTTTTTTTGAGACAGAATCTCACTATGTTGCCCTTGGTAGAGTGCCGTGGCATCACAGCTCACAGCAACCTCTGACTCTTGGGCTTAAGGAATTCTCTTGCCTCAGCTTACCAAGTAGCTGGAACTACAAGCAACTACTACTTTTTGGTTGTAGTTGTCATTGTTGTTTTGGCAGGCCCAGGCTGGGTTTGAACCTGCCAATTCCGATGTATGTGGCTGGTGCCCTAGTGGCTGAGCGATAGGCACCAAGCCTTTATTCTTTTTTTTGGGGGGGGGGGGTAGCTTGAAAAATTTTGGCCTACAAAAACTTAAAGCCTTGCTGTAATGTGGTATAAAAATATTTTAATTCCTATTTTAGGTGGAAAAGCACATGATTCTCTGGCTGGGCATGGTGGCTCACACCTATTATCCCAGCACTCTGGGAGGCTGAGGTATGTGGATTGCCTGAAATTAGGAGTTTGAGACCAGCCTGAGCAAAAGTGAGACCCCCTTCTCTAAAACCAGCCCAGTGTTGTGGCAGCGCCTGTCTCAGGAGGCTGAGGCAAGAGAATTGCTTGAACCCAAGAGTTTGAAGTTGCTGGGAGCTGTGATGCATGGCACTCTACCAAGGGCAATAAAACAAGAATCTGTCTCAAAAAAAAAAAAAAAAAAGAAAGAAATAAAAGAAAACAAAGAAAAGCACATGCTTCTCAAAATCTCATTTTCCTCCAATGATATGAAAACAACAACAAAAAAGAACCCTGAAAAGTGGAATCATTTTCAGTCATCTCATTTTACATAAAGATTTCCTATGTTCATGAAAACAGTTCCCATGTTGTGACCTTTTAGGATATGTCCATCAAAGCCAAAGTCATGTCTTTTTTCTGAACTCCAGTCATGAAGCGTCTCAGGGGTCTGCACTTGTGGAGGTGTCTGCCAGGCACTGAGCGCTGTGCACATCCAGTCATGGGCAGGCAACTGAGGCACCATGGAGCCCTTGGTGCTGCACGCACTGGCCTTCAGACGTGACTTCCTTCTGCTTCTTCCACTTCTGATAGCAGCAACCTCCCAATCTAGAACCTTCTCAGGAGGGGAGGATGGCAGAGGCCGTGGTGATGGCAGCAGCCAAGAGAGGTGCAGGCTGCACAGTGTCTGCAGGAGGAGGAAGATGGGAGGGGGAAAGGAAGGACCCGTGGGGATCCCCCTTGACTCCTCCCAGCACCTGTGGCAAGGGTGAGAAGCTTAGGTGTCGGCACCTGCCTGAGCCCTCAGGACCCCTTTACCTGTCATCCAGAGAGCCCAGGGTGGGTTTCCTAGGGGTTGGCCTTACCTCTGCCAACTCCAGCCACAGATCCCGGATGCTTCATGAGCAGCACATCCCCCCACCTCAGGAGCCCCCACGTCCGCCCCAGAGAAAAGCCACCAGTTAACACCTATTTCAAAGGTGTTAACTCTAACCAAACTTCGTTGAAGAAATAAAAACCACATGACATTTTACTTGAAATACCTGAATTAAATTGAATTAAATCTTTCTCTCTCTCTCTTTTTCCCCCCTCCCCACACTTTACATTTGAAAACCCAGAATTCAGCTCATGGTGTAGAAAATTTGTAGTAATTTTCAGGTGCGTCTTTCAGGACTAAAAGCAAAATCTTCACACAAGGGTACTTGTGTGATATTTGTGCCCTTCTTGATAAGAGTAGTAGGAATTTTCTGTGAAGGATTCTGGAATCCTTTATCCATTATATTGACAGTAGGGACAAACCTGGGTAGCGATCTTTCCAGGTTCTTTGACCTGGATTCCTTGTTGCAGATGGCTGCTTGTTGCAACTATGAGTTAGAACCTCCATTAGAGGAAGAGGAGGTCCTTGGACAGTGAGGCTGTTCCTGGAGAGTCAGTGTGTTCATGAATTTGGTTCCTGCTGTGTCCCAATGCGTGCCTGTCCAGGAGCCCAGGAGGCAGGGCTTAATCTCCTGCCCCTCACCCATAGGAAGGTGTCCTGCCCACGCCCACGCCCACTGGGACCTCTCTGTGGGGTGAGCTGTCTCCACTGAGAGACGTTTAGTGAAGGCGTTGTACCCTGTTCCTCAGATGTCTCCCTCCAACACTGGGCAGCTCTAAAACTTGGAAACTACTCTTCCCACCAAACTGAAGGCTGCCATCCAGGGAGGTGCACCCCATGCTCCACCTTCGGCCCCAGGAGACCCTCAGATTAAGTCTGACGACATCCAGATGGGACCAGGAAAGCAGAGACAAGTTGCTTGTCCCCCTGTCCCAAGTCCCCCAGCCAGTGTTTCGCTGAGCAAATCACCTCCATCCCATCAGCTTCCCCTCCATCTGGTTTCCCTGTGCACCCCCCACCCTCCTCCTGGCAGGTCACATATCTCTTGTTCCAACATTGGGGGTTGTGGGGCAGGGCCAGGGCTGCAAATGTGTCTTAACTGCTAAGGATGCAGCTGAGTCTTTTTATTTATTTATTTTAATTTTTGACACAGCAGAGTCTTTTTGCTCTTTGGATCCTGGACTTTATTATGTGTGTTTGTTGTGTGTACATAATATGTGTGTATATTTTTTGATTAAGAGGACACTATACTTCTATTGATGTGGATAAGAGGATGAGCTTAAAAGTCACATTATAGGATGACATTATGTTGAGATGAATGAATTGACCAAAAAAGCCTCAAACAATAATTCTGCTAAAAACAGCTTAAGCAGAGAAAGGTAGACACTTGATGTTTGCTAAGAATGAGGAAACCTAAAGTCAACTGGGAACAAGACACGTGCGTGTCGATTGCCAGGCTGAAGGGCATCAGCACCCTACTTCCCTTGGGAAAAAACAGATCTAAGTATAAGCCACTGGAGAAGTGAAAGGAATAAAAACTGTGTAGCTTCTTATTCACATTTACAAGATAAGAAACTTTTTTATGTGACAACACTTTGGCTTGGGTATGGGGTAGCAGGACACTGTCCTTGCTCGCATTGGCATGTGCCTCTCAAGTACACGTGTGTTCCTGGCTTCCAGGAGAAGCCATCCAGTTGGCGTGTCCTGGTCAAGGGCAGTTTGGGTGCAGCCCTGCAGGGAGGCTTAGACTTGATTTTCCAGGGACAGACTAAGACAGGTGCATCTAATGTCTGCCAAGGTGAGGTGTGCTCACTGCAGACAAACCTCCTTGACTTTGAAGGAGATGTGAATTATTGCCTAGAGTATGGAGACAGTTTGCCTGACCAATCACATCTCCTAAAGTAAGTGTTGGGGCTAGCTGGGTGCAAGATGAGAGAGTTTTTTGAGAGTGATTGGGGGTCTTGCTCACCTTAACCCTACATAGTAGACATAATCAACAATCAGAAGCTACATCAGGTTGAGTTACATTTAACAGATGTTGCATACTATTTAACATACTTAACAGAGTAGGAAGCAAAGGGCCTTTTAGGTCTGGACTAAAGAGATTTAACAGTGGGTCCTTCTGTTGTGTGAGTGGTCCTCCTGGTCTTGGGCGGGGGGCTCCTGGGCAGCACACTTCACTGTATTGGGCCAGCATGTATACAGCTGGACTTTCCAAGTCTATTTTTGTTTCCAGATTCGCTCAGTTGGCCTCTGTACCCAGATTTTGACATCCCCAGCACTCCCCAAACTGGCCTTTACTACAAGACCTTGTTCTACATGCCATGTGCTGTGGCATACTGGGTGGCATTAAGGTTAAACGCACTGGTTTGTAATCTCCTTTCCATCAAGCAACATAAAGTAGGAGGGGGAAGAAGCGTGCAGAGAAGGAAAACATCTATATACAGGAAAGAAATCAAGATTTTAACAATCTTAGCTTGAGAGGGTTTTCTCCTGGAATCACCATCCAGGGGGCTCCGTTGTCTTCTTTGGTCTTCTTCACTGGGTGTGGTATATCCTTGCTGACAAACCACGGGGTGGTGAGGATGATGGTGAAGGGGCGAGGCTTTCTTTCTGGAATGACTTGTAATATACACTCAGTCTCCAGGCCGAAAGGCACTTTCAGAGTCCCTTGTGGTGCCTCTGGGATCCCAGTAAGTATCACGAATCTAGGGGAGGATGTCCCTCTAGATCTAGGAGAGGGACTAGAGGTACTAAAAGAGTAAGGTTAGTTATTTCTGCTGAGGGTCATGTGCATGCCGGAGCAGAGAGAGAGGACTCCCATACATGATTTATAAGGAATAAAACCTGCGCTCCATGGAGTACACCTCGTTCTGAGAGTTGCTAAGGGCAGGAGCTCTGTCCACTTTCCCCCAGTCTTGTTAATGAATTTGGTTAAAGTTTCTTTTAGGGTCTAGTTCATTCTTTCTATTTGTCCCGAGCTTTAGGCCCGGTAGGCACATTGGAGGTTCCACTGTATACCTAGGGCTTTATTAATTGCTTGGGTCAAAGCAGAAATGAAAGACAGCCCATTATCTCAGCCAATTGAAAAAGGTAGCCCATACCTAAGAATAATCTCATTCAGAAGTGTTTTTGCAGTAGTTAAAGCAGTTTCATTTCTGGTGGGGAAAGATTCTGCCCACCCTGAGAATGTATCTACCTACTAGCTCCAGGAGATATTTATATCCCCTACTAGCTGGATGGAGTTCAGTAAAGACAATTTCCCAACTGTCTCCTGGCATGAGCCCCCTGAGGCGGATTCCCATGGAAAGCTTTGGTCCTACCTTGGCATTGACCTTCTCACAGGTGACAGCCTGGACTGCTGTTGACTGGGCTAACTTTGAATGTCCTCTAAATGCATATTCTTGTCTCCTAAGCGGGTGTTGGCATGCATTTGCTGAACTAGGTGCCTTCCTACTGACTCTGCCTCCTGGCCCCTGTAGCCAACTGCTGGTGTTTTCTGTTGCCCTAGACTGTCGGCCTTCTCTCTTTCATCTTGTGAATAATTGGGTGTGGTGACAAGATTGGGGGCTGGAAACTTCATTGTAGTAACTGACGGAAATTTGAGGGTCCCCCAGGGGAGTTCTTCTTTAGATTTCCAAGACTTTTCTCTAACTGTCTTATTTAAGAGTTCAAGGGGCTTCACAGGCATTAGGGCTACTTCCCAGGCTATTTTGTCTGCCAAACAGTTGCCTGTAGCTATTGGGGTTTCAGATTCTTGAGGTCCTGAGCAATGGATAATGGTGACCTTCTTTGGAAACCAGAGAGCATCTAGCTATGCCAGAAATTCACCTTTATTTTTAATGGCTTTTCCACCAGATGCGAGTAAGCCCCTCTCTTTAAATATTTTTCCAATGGTGTGAGCTGTGCTAAAGGCATACTGGCTGTCAGTATAAATATTTATGACTGTGTCTTTTCCCCATCTGAGAGCCTGCATGAGGGCGATCGGTTCTGCCTCTTGTGCTGAACTGTTAGCAGGGACAGCTTGTGCCCAGATCACCTTATCTTGTGTGGTCACAGCTGCTCCTGTTTTTCAGGAGCCTTCCCACAGATAGTTGCTGCCATCTGTGTACACTGTGGCCTCGGCAACTGAGAACGGAGTGTCCTACAAGTCTGTAGGCCAGTTGGGAGTAGTTTAGCACATCTTCACAGGTGTGCACTGGCTCTTGTGAGTCATCACCAGGCATCAATGTGGCACAATTCAGATTTGGTGTCTGGGTGAACTTCAATCATGGCTGATCAAGCAGTAGGGTCTGGTATTAGGTGAGTCTGGTGTTTGAAATCCAGTGACCTATAGCCCATCAAAGGAGGGTCTCCACTGCGAGAGGGGCTGTCAAAATCAAGTCCTGTCCCAGAGTTAATTTGTCTGCCTCCCACACCAGCAGGGCTGTGGCTGCAATGACTTGTAAGCAGCCTGGCCACCCAGCAGCTACTGGGTCAAGGTGCTTAGACAGATAGATAAGCTGTTGGCTGTTTCAATGGACTGAGTCTGGGTTAACATTCCTTTGGGAATGCCCCTAGGTTTCATGGACAAACAGGTGGGATGGCTTAGTGATATCCAATAAAGTCAAGGCTGAGGCTGTTACAAGGGCCTGCTTTAGAACTCTAAATGCCCTAGCCTCTTGGTCTGTCCACAGGAGGGGCCCATCACCAGCAGTGGCAGCATACAAAGGCTTTGTGATTTCAGCAAAATCCCAGATCCATAAACAACAGTAGCCAACTGCCCCCAGGAATTCCCAGACTTGCTGTTTTATGGGAGTTGGGATCTGCAGGATTGCCTGTTTTCCCTCTCCAGTCAGAGTTCATTGGCCTTTTGACAGCAGGTATCTGAGATATGTCACTTCAGTCAAACAGTTGTGCTTTCTTTGCTGACACTCTGCAACCTCGCTCTTGAAGATACAGGAGGAGGTTTCATGTACATTCTAGACAGTCTTCATAATTTGTAGTCGCCAACAAAATGTCATCAACATACTGTAAGGGAGCACAATTCATTAACCTATCTTTGAAGATCTTTTAAGTCTTTCCCCAGGGCCTCTCCAAATAATGCGGGTGAGTTCTTAAAACCCCAAGGGAGACTTGTCCAGGTGAGTTGGCTGATCATCCCAGATTCCAGATGGGTCCACTTGAAGGCAAAGATCAGTTGGCTGGCCGGGGCCAGCAGGATGGAGAAGAAAGCATCTTTCAGGTCCAGAACTGTAAACATCTGTAATTCTGGTGGGAGGAAACTTAGGAGGTTGTATGGGTTTGGGACTGTTAAGTGAATGGTTTCTACCCACTTATTTACATCCTAGAGGTCTCGGACAGGCCTGTAGTCCACCGTTCCTGGCTTCTTGACCAGAAGGAATGGGGTGTTCCAGGCCGATTGGCAGGGGGTTAGATCTCAGCTTTTAGCAGATACAGGACATGTGGTGCTATACCCAGGTGGGCTGGCTTGCTCATTGGTTATTGCTGGATACGTACAGGGGATGCTCCAGCCAGAAGCCTAGACCACTACCGGGAGATGACGGGCAGCCAATCCATGGGGGTTGGGTTCTGCCCATACTTGAGGAAAATCTGCTTATAGCTGTGGTTTCTGCTTTGGCCACGTTTCCATCAGTATTTAGGAGGAGGTACTCTTCCAATGAAGGAGTGGACAAATGTAACTGGTAGACAGGGACTCGAGAGTTGGAGTAGGGCCTGGGTCTAAAACTATGTCACCTTCCTCTGGTGACAATCAAATAGTGGCCTGGAGTTTCTGGAGCAGGTCTCTGCCCATGAGGGGTTAAGGGCAATCTGGAATTACCAGGAATGTATGGGTCACCTGCTTTTGTCCTAGGTCCACAGTCTGATGTCAAGTGACTAGCCACATCTGGGTGGAGCAGTGGCTCCTTAGATGGGGATCTCCTTGGATAAAGCTTCCATTGGCTCCTGTAAAACAGGCCACTTTGCCCCCAGGTCCACCAGAAATTTAGTTTGACAGCCTTCCACTTTGGCTTGAACACAGGCTCTCGGGGGCCTAAAGGGAGAAAGCCCTGCCCCCTTTAATCTGAGTCACTGCCTCTTTCATTAGGCAGTGCCAAGATCTTCCACATGGGCTTACTGTCAGCACCAAACTCCAGGCATTCACTTCTACAATGACCACTTTTTGCAGTAGGCACATTGGTCTCTTTCTAGCTTCAACTGGCTTGGGTTGAGGGAGTTGCTGGTTTTCTCCTGTCCCTGACTCTTAGTTCCTTGTACTGCTTGCAATGCTGCCACAATACTCTTGGCTTGTCTGCATGAGGTTTTCTTTTCCTTAGCAGTTTTGTGCTTTTTGCTTTTCAACATCTTTGTTATCATAAACTTTGGGGGCAATTTCTAGCAGCTGAGAAATATTCATCCCAGCAAATCCTTCTAGTTTGTCATTTCTTTCTGATGACTAAGAGACAGAGGCTAAGTTCACTGACCTGGCATTTTCTGGAGCCAAGGGGTCAAACGCGGTGTAGATTTGGAAGGACTCTCTGAGTACATTCCAGGTGACTCCTCTAGGCCTTGGACCCCCTCAGTTGTTTTTGATAAATTTATAGGTTTTCGGGCTGCTGCCCATAGGCCAATTAAAAGAGACTGGTAAAAAGCTTCTTGAACCTGGGATCCTGCTGAGGTATTGGGGTCCCAATCTAGCTGTTCTGCTGGAAAAACTGTTAAACTCCCTTTGCCCCTCCTCCCTACACTAAAACTGGCCAAGAAGCTTTTTCTAGCTGCAGTTCAAACCCTGTTCTGCTCTTCAGTGGTCAGGAGTGTTAAAAGAAGTTGTTGGCAATCATCCCAAGTGGGATGATGAGTCCAGAAGATGGATTCAATCAAGGAAATAAGAGCCTGGGGCTCCTTTGAATAGGGTGGGTTCTGGGTTTTCCAATTGTACAAGTCAGAGGTTGAAAAAGGGACATAGACAAGAAAGGGACGGGCGCTTATTCCTGCTCCCTCCCTGGGAGGTGCCTCCCAAAGGAGGAGGATCTGGGCCTCTCCTTTAGACTCAGGGTTCATGCAAGACTGCATGTGAAATGCCCGGGGTGAGAGCTGAGGAGTGAAGGCTCCAGCTGGGGTGCTGAGGGAGCTTCTCCCGTGGAGGAGACTTGTGGGAAAGAAGAGCCATCCTATGTTGTAAGGAGGTGGCAAATCCTCTTCCCCTGATGGGGCAAGGACTGCTGGGTGGGGTCTGATGACCCTTTTGGGGTCAGGGACAGGCAAAGAGGAGTGTACAATAAGATCCCATGGCATATGTTTGCAACCACGGAGGAGGATTATGAACCAAAATCCATCGCTGGTCAAGACAGGGGAATTGGTTGGGGTGACTGGTTTTCCCACGACCACCTGGTACACTGTGGTCACCAAGGCTGGGTCTAGGGAGCCTGTTGATGGCCATCCTAGATTAAAGCTCAGCCACTCAAGTTCAGAGTACTTGGAGTCAGTTCTTGAAGAATTGGCTTCTGTAGTCATCCAAGAAGCTGCCTGTAAAATTCTTCAGCATACACTGTAAAGGTGTTAAAGACTTACTTTACTGAGTTTCCATGATTTGACAGACGAAAACTGACGTCACTGGGACAAATAAAATGACTACACACAATTCCCCCAAAGCGATGGTTATTATAAACAATGTAAGTCTAAAGTGCATATCTGAGGCTGAGGCTCCCCACCAGTGTCCTGGTGCCTCTAGGGACAGGCCAGGCTTCCCTGAGGCTACTGCCTTAACACCCAGGCCAGGTTCCCTGAGGCTCCCTTCTCACCTGCGCCTCTGCGTCCAAGCTTCCCCGAGGCCAGAGACCAAAGCACTGGTGTCCAATGGCACTGTGTCCTAGCATCTCTTGACAGGCCAGGGCCAACCCCTGAGGCTCCTGTCCAGTGGCCTTCCTTGGAGAGGTCCCTAAGGGCCCTTCTGAACAAAAACAATTTCAAACAAATACCACAGACTTACCTCTCTAGAGTAAGCTGAAGGACCTAAATTTGGGTGAGGAGTTGGCAGGAGTCCCTCTGAAGCCCTCATGAGGAGATCAGGGAAATATGGGGCCCTGGAACATCTCAGGGGCCCCTCCCCTATAATTCCTGCCTTCTCCCGGGGCTATACACTGAGGCTGACTGGAGATCTTACTGTGGCCTTCAAATGTTATACCCAAAGTGAGTGGAACAGAGAAATACATTAAGGGTCTTTTATTGGCTGCAGGTCAAGAGTGGGGTTATGCCTCAAAGTCTCTTGTCCACAAGAGGCAGGGGTACAAACGTTTTAAGGTGGTTTTGGTAGGGGAGGGGGAGTCCTTAATGCAAGCCGAGTTTCACAAAAGCCAACACTGCAAGGTCACACCTATAGTGTAAAGGGAATGCTTACAAGGGAGAGCTGTGTCTTCACAGGATTTTTCAGTTTTTGCTAAACTCTGCAGCTTTCAGCTAAGCTTAAAGGGAGAGTGTTGAAAGCCCTTAACAAAGTCCTAGCAAAATGGAGTAAGTCTGGCTCTATGTATTAAATGGAGTTAGGGCATTACAAGAACAGTGTCTTTTCACACTTTGGATGACACACGCCACAAACTGGAAGAAGAGAGGAGGGAAATCATCAGGCTGTCATACAGGACAAGAAATGTTTAGTGAAATAGGTGCCTCCCACTCCACTGTCCTTACAGAGCCACAGCATCCGTACACGTTTCCAGGAATCAAAACTGAATTTCTTTGACAAACTGCTCAGAGAGTCCACAAACCTAGATTGGGTAAGAGCATAGACAATGGATTATTGAACAAGAAATCCAGTCTGAAAAAGAAAATAGCCTGTATGTTTGTTCTCTGTCCTTTGAGCCATAGGAGCTGCCCAATTTAATGTTTTAAGAATGCAAGTTCCCTGTCTTTTTAAACAAATCCACAAATTGACACAGAAGCAACATCTAAATAGACTTTTATTTTTATTTTACTTGTTTGGACACAAAAGAAAATTCATCAGCTTTCAATAGAGTCTCTCTAAAGTGTTGGAAACACATTCAACTCAGAAGTAGAGAACCTTGTAGAAAAGCATCACAAATTAAAAATATATTTCTCCATGTGAGAACAGTGCTTTCAGTCCAACTTTAAAGGGTATAGCCAAGGTGTCTGGAAACACCTTTGCTCAAATGTGGCCTCCAGTTGTAGCATGTTAACAAACCCACAGGGCAAGGGGGCCATTGTGAACTACAGGACAGAACTGATGTGGGGGTTCAGGAACATGCTGAAACGCTTTCATCAAAGGTGTGTGGACAGGGGAAAAAAAAAAATCCCTATGCCTGAGTAGTAGAGATTTGCATTTGTCAAGATGGGGTGGTGACATGAACTGTGCTGGAAGGGGAAGGGGTAATGCCAGGAATGACTTGTTTCTTGCCTGTGGGGACAGTCTGCGCAGTCAGCAGCCCTGGTGCTGAGGTTTCCCATGGAGACATGTAAACCTTGGTTCAGAAACAGCCCCAGATGTCTCTGGGAGCTAAAGGAGTCCTGGCTTCCGGCTCCTGGTCACGCAGACTTAGTCCTGAGGTGGGCTCCCCATTTGCCACCCCTACATATCAAATCATGGGCAGCCGGGTCCCCTTTGGAGTTTTTCCAAGACTGCTTGTACTGCTCTGTGGACTACTCTTAACAATGATCAATAGTGCCAAGGCTGCTATACAGGGTGGAATGACAAGGGAGAAACGGCCATCCCTAGAGAATTTCGTTTTAGCAATGCTACATATTTTTCAAACAAGTACTTCTGCCAATGACGACAGAGACTGTGACAAAGGTTAGGCCCTCAGGGTCCCTGTGGTCCTCCCTGGAGCACAGCAGGTGTGTTCTGGAAGGGAGCGCCCGCCCCCCCCCCCCCACCTGGAGGAACAGGGTGTTGTGATCATGCAAGGAGCTGTGATTGTGCGGGAGGGGTAGAGGTATTGGTGGGGCTGGTCGGGGGATACCTGCCATTTACATTAGATCTTAAGCAACAGTAAGAAAATAACCTGAAGATATATTTGAAAATAAAAAACAGCATCACCCTTCACTGCCATCTTTAGGCATTTCCCTTCTCCTCCAACCAGCAGCCAGACTGGGGCAAGGCGCAGGATGCCTCGTTTAGTCATCACAATGGGCAACTGCCTGTGAGTCACAGCTCACCTGGCCTGTGTCTCTTCCTAGAGAACTTAGAAGCTTCCGGCCTCCCTGCAACACCAGAGCCATCGTTGTAACCACACAGGCCCATCTCCTCCTGCTCCCTGCACCACAAGCCTGACCCAGGCCTCAGGCGTTTCTCTCCGAAGCTGCAGCTTGGCCTCTTATGGTGCCTTCTGGCTCAGTCGACTGTGCTCAGAGCTGATGCCGCCTTGCCAGTCCCCATGGCTGTCAGTGAAGAATCTCCCACTGGGAATCTGGGTATGGGCCACACCCAGGGCGTCTCCAGTTCTCTGCACGGGCAGGTCACATGGCAGGCTGTTCTCGTGCTTTCGCCCCTCCCTCGACCTGGCCCTTACCCAGGCTGGGCCAGCGTTCCCAGCATCAGTGGGCTGGCGCAGTATCCTTCAAGCCCACCAGCTCTCTGACGAGTCTCTCCCCAAACTGCACCCGGCTGTACCTCGTCACATGGTAAGCATCTGACATCTTGTACAGGATGTAGGCGTTGTTGATGGCGATGCTGATGGCAAACCAGAACACCTGCTGCCAGGTCTTGTTTGGTTTATGAGAAATGAAATACCTGAAGGCAGAAGGATAAGATAGGCTGACCTGACAGCTCATAGGCACCCAAAGATACACCCAAAGAGCTTCACTCTTCTCAGTCAAGGAGATATTACACGGGGGCGGGGGTGGGGGGCGTTAGGCTGTGTGGGAATGGGCGAGGATGGGGGAGCTTTAGCTACATGCACTTTATTTAAGACGAAGGAAAGGAAAGCAACTGAGAAGCCTCTGAGAGGCTGGAGGACAACCTGCAAACCAGGTGCCAGTAATTCTCTGGGTGGCTTGTAAGCCCCAGGAGGACAGGCCCCAGCTGGCCACTCGAGCTTCACTGCCTGCTGAACGGCCCTCTGAAGGCCAAGTCTGTGGCTTTGGAACAGCTTCCACTTCCACAAGGTCAAGCCAATTCCTTCCTCGGCTCCAGGCCCCGCATTGCGTTTCCTTGCTCCTACGTGCTCCTTCCCCTCAGGAGGAGGAATAGAGGTCACTTCAGGGATGCTGACCCTCGTGAAAGGACTTACAACTCACTCATTGAGCTGTGTTCTCCCCTGGGGTATCTATCTGTCTCTATACCCTGATTATGACATATTTGAGGACTGGCAGCCTCAGTACAACCACATGCCCAGCTGAGGGCAGGTACCCACACACATCTACTCAACTCAAAGAAATGCCTGTTTCTGGCTTGGTGCCTGTGGCTAAAGTGGCTAAGGCGCCAGCCACATACTCCTGAGCTGCGGGTTCGAATCCAGCCCGGGCCCACCAAACAATGATGGCTGCAACCAAAAAATAGCCGGGCCTTGTGGCAGGCGCCTGTAGGCCCAGCTACTTGGGAGGCAGAGGCAGGAGAATTGCTTGAGCCCAAGAGTTGGAGGGTGCTGTGAGCTTTGATGCCATGGTACTCTACCGAGGGTGACAACTTAAGGCTCTGTCTCAAAAAAAAAAAAAAATGCCAGTTTCTTTGTTTTGTCCTCCTTGCCATGAAAAAGCCTAGAAAACATGGGTAAGCCTCAAAGCTGGCTAAGTCAATGCCCAATTTTGAGTTAGTCCAACCCTGTTCTACGTTGTTAGGCCGAATTCTAGTGACTTAATAGTGACGCTCACGTTTGAAGTTCCTGTCATGTTGTTGTGACGGGTGTGTGTGCACCACCATGCCATGTATACTGTCCACACTGTGTTCACGTGTGCTCACGCTGCAATTTAACAGGAGGCTCCCGCAGGGCACACACATGCTCACATGTGCACACCTGACAAGAGGTCCCTCACAGAGCACCCACTTTTGAGAACAGGAAGAGCTCAGATTAAAAGCACCTGGGCTGGCGCTTGGCCTGTTATGGGCATGGGGGGCTGGGTCTGAGCTGTGGAGAGAGGGTACAATTTGGGGAAGCAGAGGGAAGGGCATCTGAGGCAGAGTATCCCTAGAGGTGAGGCCAGGTGTGCAGGCAGAGCTAGAAGGCCAGGATGGGGGCCCAGGATTCTGCTCCCCCTGCTGTGGCTGGGCTGATGGCCCACTTACTTGCTGTACTTGTCATCGTATCTGCAGATGTAGCTGAGGTGAGCAGCGAATGCCTCCACAGCCAGAGGGCAGGGGACCTCCCCACTCTTCCTTTTGATGATGACTCCTGCAGGTGAGAGAGAAGGTGAAGCCCTTTCTTGAACCTCAGCCTCTGAACACCTATTTACACATGTGCCTGTGTCCATCCCTCCATCCATCCAGGCAGCCCTGGACCTACAATCCTGAGCAAAAGAGGAGGATGGGGGAGATGAAGAACTATTAGCAACAGCTACCAAGTGCTTCTAAGGACTTGAGGAAGATATCACAGGTGAGCGCAAAGGTGTGTGCCGGCTAAGACCCAGGGTCCCCATCACAAGGCAAGGCCACATGCAGGGTGCTGACCGGCCTATCGGCAGCTCTGAGCAGCACAAGGCAGGGCACTACCCCAGAAAGGGGGAAAAAGGGGGACACAGGACTCACTCTTCCCCCCTCCCTCTGCCAGGCCCGGGGAGAGCAGGAAGCAGCTAAGGTCTGGGAGCACCGTGGAACTGTGTTCCTCTGCTTCCATCAAAGCAAAAGGGTGAGGGAGACTCAGAAGATAGAGGGTGCCCTCCCCTCCCAGGCCTCAGCCCCAGCCTTTCGTGCCTCCTTTGGGTGTGTGTGTGTAGGAATCTCAGAAGTATAGTCAAGGTCACACAGAATTCTTAAGTCCCACTGCCAAGGCCTGAGGAACAAATGGGAACATTGGTCCTCCCAGTGCTGCCCAAGGCTTCTCAGGCCTGCCTGATGCACAGACACAGACCATGCAGAGATGCACAGGAGGCACCAGGCGGGCCAGGGTCACCTGCTGCTTGGTCTGACCAGCCTTTCCTCACAGGCTGAAGAGATTACAGGCACAGGGCCATTTTGTGCAAGTACTTTTTTAAGGGATTAGTTTACAGGACTGTGAAATTTCACTTGAACAGACAAGGCCAATGTAATAAGGCCATGTCCCTACTGCCCTCCCTAGTCTCCCCGAGGGATTCCAGGTAAGATGGCCAAGGGTGCACAGGTCTGTTTATAGAGGCCGAGGTGGGATCTGTTACCCCCAGAAATAGCGCTATTATGCCCTGATGAAAAACCTGCAGAAAGTACTGTGAGAAATTTAGCTGCAACTAGGAAGCAGGCCCAGTGTAGGGCCCAGGCAACATGCTTCCTGAAGTTCTCCAAGTGCCAAAGCACTATGATGCCCACACAGGGTCATCCTCCTGGCCAGAAGGTTCTGGACTCCATTACTTGCTTACAGATCCCTTATACCCTCAGACGCGTCCTGTTGTCAAGGCGTTGCACACGGCATGGGACTTGTCCAAGGCACGGCTTTCTGGACCCTGAGGGAGACCCGCATGTCCCGAGTCGCTACAGATGGCTGTCTCTGTCCCATGTCCCCAGGAGCACCCAGACCTCAGCTCCCACCTCCCCTGCGTGTGTACAGATCTGAGGGGCTCTGGCCTCTCTGTAGACTCCAAGTGGGTGGACAAAGGTCAGGTCCCCCAATGAAGAAATACAAGTCCCCTCAGTTTTCTCTCCCCAGAGCTTCCAGATGCCACTGCCTCTGACCTGTCACTGTTCCCAGGGAGGCAGGGCGGCTCTCCAAGGACCTCAGGGCCTCTCAGGTCCCTGCAGCTCTTGCCTGTTTTAGGCCAACTGGGGCAATGGAGCCTGGACTGCCACTGTCCCCATACAGTTACCCATGGAGCCCTTCTTAACTCCTAATTACCTTCCCATCCTTTCTTCATAATTTAAAATTTACTAAGAATGTCTCAGCTTGAAATCCTACTGAACGGCTTCAACTCCCAGATGTGCACTGGTCTCTTTGAGCATTTCCCAGTTTATAAGACAGAGCACCCTGTTTTCTCCACAAAATTTTGGATTTTGAGATTTTGAGCAGCTTGAAAGGTAAGGTGGCTGTCTTGTAACATCCTTTTTTTGAACTTTACACATTGGAAATGTTAACATGAGGTCACCTAGCATTTATTTTTATTTATTTAATTTTTTTTATTAAATCAAAATTGTGTACATTAGTGCAGTCATGGGGCACAATGTGCTAAATTCATATACAATCTGAAATATTTTCATCAAACTGTTTAACATAGCCTTCATGGCCTTTTAATCACTAGATGAAGACATTTGTATACAGCATTTAGTAAGTTTTGCCTGTACCCTTCTAAGATGTACTGTAGGTATGGCCCCACCAATTACCCTTCCTCCACCCCAACCTCCCCCTTGCCCCTTTCCCCAAATTCTTGTGCTATAGTTCTGTTATACCCTTCATATGAAAGCTATAAATTAGCTTCATAGTAGGGCTGAGTACATTGGATACTTTTTCTTCCATTCTTGTACACCATGGAATATTACGCATCCTTAAAGAAAGATGGAGACTTTCTGTCTTTCATGTTTAC
>CAUYON010183757.1:0-33829 GCA_963573935.1 Arctocebus calabarensis | reverse complement strand
ACTGGTGTCTTCAAATCCAGCCTGGGCCCGCCAAACAACAATGATGGCTGCAACCAAAAAATGGCCGGGCGTTGTGGCGGGCGCCTGTAGTCCCAGCTACTTGGGAGGCGGAGGCAGGAGACTCTCTTGAGCCCAGGAATTGGAGGTTGCCATGAGCTGTGATGCCACGGCACTCTATCCAGGGTGACAGCTTGAGGCTCTGTCTCAAAAAAAAAATCCAATTACTTGTACAGAATCATTATATTCACCAGGAAGTTCCTTAAGCTTTTCACAATAACATTTTTCAAAATGGATTCTGCATGATACAGATTATAAAATAATGACAGCTTTAAAATAAGTATAAATACCAAAATTATAAACACTGCCTTTCTTATTCTATTTAGAGAGATACATAATGGGTATGTTTGAAGGTTTCTTGGCGCTTGTCAACAAGAAAGACATCATTTTATTCTGTATGAAATTTAAAGGACTAAAAAGTACTGCTCTGTAAAAACGCTAAGGATGTATTTGTTAGAAATTCTTCCTCAGTGCAAACTCCATTCTAAGAGTCATTCAATCCTTACTAACGGTGATGCCATGGCTCCTGTCCTCTTCCTGGAATGGAATAAAATGCACTGGTAACCACACCGACAGTGACAGGAGAGCGAAGAACAGACAGGGAGAGAAGGGAAATAACTCAGAATTTTAGACTATTTTTTTTTTTGTACGAAAGGTCTTTATTGGCAGGGGGATGCTGCAGAGCAGCGTTAAGGAGGAGGGAAAAGAAGAAGAGAGAAAGAGAGAGGGAAAGGGAAAAGGGGAGAGAGGAGAGGGAGAAGAGAGAGCAATTTTAGACTATTTTAAGTTGAAGATTCGATTGGTAAACAAGTCTACTTTAACACTTCTCAAATGGTATTTTCACATCACTTTGTGAAAAGCAAAAAGAATCCTAAAGACCTTTTGTAAAATGCCTAGCTTCCTACATAAGGACCACTAATAAAAACCCCAAAACAATAGCAAGTGAAAGTATTTTTTCTCAATTTAATTAAATAGATTTTGACCACATTACTGTGTGTTGAATGCTGGACCAGGCACTTCGTGGGATACACCTGTGACTCAGGAAAACTTAAGAACTAATCATCTGGTAAGGTAGAAGCACAAACACAGCAGGTAAACATAAAACAAGATAAAACGCTGATTGAAAAGCTATCAAAACGTGGCTGGGCGCCTATGCTCAGTGAGTAGGGTGCCGCCACATACACCAAGGCTGGCGGGTTCGAGCCCGGCCCAGGCCTGCTAAACCACAATGACAACTGCAACAAAAAATTAGTGGGCGTTATAGCAGGCACCTATAGTCCCAGCTACTCAGGAGGCTGAGTAAAGAGACTCGCTTAAGCCCAAGAGTTTGAGGTTGCTGTGAGCTGTGATGCCACAGCACTCTACTGAGGACAACATAGTGAGACTCTTTTCTTCTTTTTAAGAGACAGAGTCTCACTTTATCACCCTTGGTAGAATGCTGTGGCGTCACAGCTCACACCAACCTCCAGTTCTTGGGCTTCTCGTGCCTCCGCCTCCTTAGTAGCTGGGACTACAGGCGCCTGCCACAATGCCCAGCTAGAGACTCTGCCTTAAAAGAAAAGAAGAGCTATCAAAACATAAAAGGCAATCTTCTGGTGGTGGTGAGGGGTCAGCAGAAAGCTCATGGAAAAGTGTCTCCTGAGACAGCTCTGGACAAAGTAAGGATAACACTGCCAGGAAAACAGAAGCAAGAGGCAGAGGGGGCAGCTTCAAGGCTTGGGCCATGCCTGAGTGGCTGTGCTTGAGCCGGGTCCGGGGTGCGGCCTCCGGTTTGCTTGTGCCCCAGCTCATTTCTACCAACCTCTCCTCTGCCATGAGCTTGGATCACTATATTCTTCCCATCTCCCCAACCGTTTCCCTAGGCGATTCGTATTTCCACTGGGCCCAACTGTACTGTCACTGCCCCCACAAAGCCTTTACAGACCACCCTTGCTTTCAAACCAGTTGAGCTTCGTATCAGTCACGCTCATCACACCTGCAGCTGAGACCTGTGGGTTTACTGTTTAACGTCACCTCACTGAGTACACCCTGGTGATCCGTTCCGTGGAGAGAGAGGCATTTCTCTCTTGTTCACTGTGGTGGCTCCTGGGCCTTATTAGCACAATGCTCGACATGCAGAAGACGCTCAGTACATTGCTGGTGAGTAAATGCTGATGATAAGTTTTATATGTGGCTGAATATGGTTTCGAATGCTTTTCACAATTTTGATAGCTATAGTAAATTAATTGCAGGGTGTATAAGAAAGGTACAGAAGCAAATTAATAGGTTAATTCATATAGGTTTTCATAATTTAAAGCTATTTCATAGAAGACATAGTATGCGATGGCCTTTTCAAAAATGCTAAGTATGATCATATTTTTTAGACAGGAAACTAGAAATTTAACAAAAAACAAACACTAAAAGCACACAATGGAATACTAAAACAGAAAGCTGTATAATCTTTGAATATTTCATTTTGTCACTGTTGGTAGAGTACAGTGCCATAGTGTCAGAGCTCACAGCAGCCTCCAACTCCTGGGTTCAAGCAATTCTCTTGGCTCAGCATCCCAAGTAGCTGGGACCACAGGCAACCACCACAATGCCCGGCTTGTTTTTTAGAGATGAGGTCTCGTAATGGCTCCAGCTGGTCTCGAACAGGTAAGCTCAGGCAATCCACCCACCTCAGTCTCCCAGAGTGCTAGGATTATAGGCGTGAGTCACTGCGCCCAGCCCTAAATAACTGAATTTTATAGAGAACACCTTCCATTATATTAAGAAGGATCTTACTTTGACTTTCTTAGTCACATGTAAGAAATATCTATTCAAAGTGTAGCTAAACTCAATATCCCCAATATTTGAATCATCATACCAAGTCAATGTTCATTTAATTTCATAATCCTCTCCAACCTCAAAATAAAAGCATTTTAACAATGTCTACATACCTTACTCAATGAATATACAAATTTGTTCCCTGTGAGCAACACTCCAATACTTCATTAACAAATTTATACCACTTAGAAGGGTAATACTTAAGCTGATAACTTCATTACCTCAGATTAATCAAAACGGTACTGAAGGAAAGCATGAAAATATCTAATGTAGAAATCTAAGATTGGCTCTGAGGTCCAACTGGACTTGCACGACACTTTCTTCATTTTTATAGTTAAGTACTAGAAATATTTTATTGTAAACGCTGAAGAATGTACTAAAATGCTTTGTTTTGTGAAATCTAAGTTTCTAACCGTAAATCACTGGCATTTACAGAAAAAACAATTACTTAAATGAAAACTAAAAATCTGAAGCCTACGTTTGAGACATGGCCTTTATTAACACTGCCCGCTGAGCTTCATCCTTATGTTACATTGAAGTATTTCTGCTTTGCAAAGAAAAGACAGAAAAGTGCATTTTACAAGAGTACTTTTTTGTTTTTAATTCTCTGAGAAAATGGAAAGTATCTGAAGCACAAATTCACAATGAGGTGAGATGAAATTAGGAAACAATGACCTCTGTAATGCTGTGCTGAGACGCGCTCGGCGCCGACCATTCCTGGGGGTCAGGTCCTGATGCACAGAGCAGCTGAGTTATTACTCTACAGCATTTGAAACACAGAAAAGGAGGTTTAAAAAAAAAACCCCTTTTGATGTACAAACAAGAATTTAAAAACTGCTTTTAAAAAAATCACCTTTTTACATAATGTATATGCAAAACTGCTTTAAATACATGATTTTGAAGAATTATTTACAAAACATATCAGTCTGTGGGATAATCCACAGACAAAGCATACATAGTTGCTTTACTTAGTTGTTGCATCTCAACTTTGGGAGATATAAATTTATTCGGCAGTGTAGCAAACATAAAAACTGTGACAAAGTATCTTAAGGGCAACCAAAAATCTGATCCTCAAAACAGTTTAAATACTAGGACTGCCAAAGTTTCTAAACAAGGACATACTTCAGCGATCCAGATGCCCACTACGGATCTACGCTGTCTGAAGGACTGAGCCAGACCCCCTTCAAGATGAGCAAGGCCGCGGTGCAGCCTGCCGCAGAAGGGACAGCTGAGAGTTCCTGTCATCCAAAGAGTGAATTAACCTAGAATTTTCTTTTTTTCAATTTTATTAATATTTTAAAAAATACATAAAAATACAACATCCAATGTCTGAATAAATATATTTAACAAGTTGCAAGATAATACCTTATTTTACACAAAATTTTCAGCTTTAGAAATCTTGTTAAATAACTTCATTGTTGTTATATATTTCATTTTTGTCTTTTTGTAACAAAATAAAAACTCTGAAATTACATAGAAAAAAGACAAAATATTTTTGTCAAGGGATTAGATAGTCCACTGAAAACTTATTCACAATTCCACTGTAAACATTAATAACATTAAAATATTTGCATAATTGTGTGCTCAAAAATCCTATAAAAAGTGGAAGACTTATTACAACTGTAGTTTTCAGTCAACTACACTTCCTTTCACAATTTATTTTGTCCCATGTACACCTCTGAACCTGGGCACACTGCTGAACATATACTTTGGCAGTTCTAAATAGCAAGTGCTTCCACAAAAAGAAAACAACGACAATTAAAAAAAAACAAACACAAACATAACCCTACTCACCAAGTGTTCGAATGCATCTTTGTGAAAGTGCAGCAGCAACTATTCAGCTGGGTGGTATCTGACGTTTATCGTGTGCACTTGCTTGTCTACGATTTCTATAACACCTGAAAGCTTATTATACAAATTCAAATTTGCTAAGTGCCCTTTTTCTATACCACAAAAGATGGGGGAAAGAGAAGGAACAATGATGACAGACAAGGGCAGGCCGCCTCGCCTTCACTTACTAATCAGCTTATTTTTTGCAACAAGAAAAAAGAAGAGAAGGGGACAGATAAGCGTCCAGCCTGGAGAAGTATACAGGCTACACCTAGCAACGGCAGACCAGTTGAGTGCTTTCTGTGGTGGTATTGCAGGGTTTTGGGATTTATGTCCATGGCAGCAAACTGCTGGGAAGGCAGAGAAAATGTTTATCACCTGCATTCTACGGCAAGTACGTTTTGTGGGGGAGACGACGAGGAGGGGCTCATCCCAGTGTCTGATGAAGCGGATGACATGGAGGCTCCAGCATGGGACACTGTGGGACGAAAGTAACGTTAGACTCGGAAGCCACCACAGGGGTACCCAGCCAGCAGCAAATCAGAAAGAACAATTTCACTTACTCCATTCAATCACAGGCTTCTTCTTCTTTTTTTTTTTTGTAGAGACAGAGTCTCACTTTACCGCCCTCAGTAGAGTGCTGTTGCATCACAGCTCACAGCAACCTCCAGCTCTTGGGTTTAGGTGATTCTCCTGCCTCAGCCTCCCAAGTAGCTGGGACTACAGGTGCCTGCCACAACGCCCAGCTATTTTTTTGTTCCGGTTTGTCCCGGGGCCAGGTCTGAACCCACCGTTCTCGGTGTATGGGGCTGGCGCCCTACCCACTGAGCCACAGGCGCCACCCAATCATAGGCATCTTAAATGTTACATGAAGGAATAATGAAGTGTTAGCAAAAATTTTCTTTCTTTCTTTTTTTTTTTGAGACACTTTCACTTTGTCACCCTGGGTAGAGTCCTGTGGCATCACAGCTCACAGCAACCTCCAACTCCTGAGCTTAGGCTGGCGCCCCAACTACTGGACCACGGGCGCCGCCCAGGTAAAAATTTTCTTTGACTCATTTAAGTGGAATTAGTCTTTGGTCAGTTAAGTAACTTAGTTAAAAAAAGACATCAGAAGGCCAAGCATGGCTGGCAGCTTGTACCTGTACTCCCAGCTCTTTAGGATTGTTTGAGACCAGCTTGGGGAACATAGTGAGATACTGTCTCTACAAAAAATAAAAAAATTAGCTGAACATAATGGTACTATTCAAGAGGCTGCAGTGAGAGGACACCTCAAGCCCAGGAGTCTGCGGTTGCAGTGAGCTATGACTGGGCCACTGCACTATACAAGGCAACAGAGCAAGAGCACTTTTCTAAGAGACATTCCAAAATACTGACATCAGGCTCAGTGCCCGTAGCACAGTGTTACGGTGCTGCCCACAAATGTGGAGGCTGGCGGGTCCAAATCCAGCCAGGGCCAGCTTAACAACAATGACAACTGCAACAACAACAAAATAACCAGGTGAGCTCTGCACCTGTAGCTCAGCAGCTAGGGCACCAGTCACATACAGCAGAGCTGGCAGGATCAAATCCAGCCCAGCCTGCCAAACAACGACAACTGCAAGCAAAAAAAAAAAAAAAAAAAGCTGGCAGGTGCCTGAAGTCCCAGCGTCTTGGGAGGTTGAGGCAAGAGAATCACTTAAACCCAAGAGTTTGAGGTTGCTCTGAACTGTGACAGCACGGCACTCTACCAAGGATAACATAGTGAGACTCTGTCTCAAAAAAACAAAGAAAAAATTGATATTGAAGAAGCACAGACTCTTTTCTTTCTTTCTTTTTTTTTTGAGACAGAGTCTCACTATGTCGCCCTCAGTAGAGTGCAATGGCTTCACAGCTCACAGCAACCTCAAACTCTTGGGCTTAAGCGATTTTCTTGCCTCAGTCTCCCAAGAATCTGGGACTACAGGAGCCCACCACAATGCCTGGCTAGTTTTTGGTTGCAGTTGTCATTGTTCTTTAGCAGGCCTGGACCGGGCTTGAACCCGCCAACCTCAGTGTATGTGGCTGGCTATGTGGCTGGCACCCTGCTCACTGAGCTATAGGAACTGAGCCCTTTTTCTTTTTTGTAGAGACAGAGTCTCTCACTTTATCGCCCTTGGTAGAGTGCCGTGGCGTCACACAGCTCACAGCAACCTCCCAACTCTGGGCTTAAGCGATTCTCTTGCCTCAGCCTCCTGAGTAGTTGGAACTGCAGATGCCCGCCACAATGCCTGGCTAGTGTTTTGTTTTTTGCAGTTCGGCCGAGGCCGGGTTTGAACCCGCTACCTTCGGTATATGGTGCTGGCGCCCTATTCACTGAGCCACAGGCGCCACCCCCTCTTTTCTTTTTCTCACTCTGTCACACAGGCTAGGTGCCATGGCATCACAGCTCACAGCAACCTCAATCTCTTGGGCTTAAGCAATTCTTTTGCCTCAGCCTCCCAAGTAGATGGGACAACAGGTGCCTGCCACAACGCCTGGCTATTTTTGTTGTTGTTGTTGTTGCAGTTGTCATTATCATTGTTGTTTAGCTGGCCCAGGCCAGTTCAAACCCGCCAGCCTGGGTATGTGGCCAGTGCCCTACCCACTAAGTTATGGGCCGCTGCCATGTTCTTACTTTATTTAAAGTTTTAATTTTTGTTTGTTAAAATATCATTACAATGAATTCTTCCATGTGAACTTGAAATCATTCAATATCTCAATTTAATGACTCCCTACAAAAAATTAAGAAAATGAAAAAGGGAAGAAGACTATAATTTTAAAAAACCCACCTTTCTAGTTGTCTGAAACTTCTATCTCCTTTAGGACAGAAACTGAAGAAGTGGAGGGTTGTAAAGAAATTTCACTTTACTAATTTATTCTTCCATTTTTTTTTTTTTTTGAAACAGAATCTCACTTGCCTCCCTGGGTAGAGTGCAGTGGCATCATCATAACTCACAGCAACCTCCAATGCCTGGATTCAAGTGATCCTCCTACCTCAGCCTCCCAAGTAGCTGGGACTACAAGTGTGTACCACTATTCCTGGCTAATTTTTCTTTTTCTTTCTTTCTTTTTTTAGTAGAGACAAGGTCTCACTCTTGCTCAGGCTGGTCTCAAACTCCCAAGCCCAAGTGATCTTTCCACCTTAGCCTCCCAGAGTGCTGGGATTATAGACTGGACCCACTTCGCCTGCTAATTTGCTCTTCTTTTCATAGTCAAAGCTCTGTACAGACTTCCTGCTGTTTACAGTTTCTAAAAGGCCAGACATGGAAAGTCTGATCTCTTTCCATTAACTAGAAACTACTTTTCTTGAGAGAAGAGTGATTCTAGACCATATGACACAGGTCATTCTTTCTGTAATGCATCCTCTAAGTCTCTGCAGAGACAGAAAACTCTCAACAGGGCCCCCACTCATCAAGTAATTCACCTTCTATTTTTTTAAGAGACATTCTCCTGGAGCTCCCCTGCCTGTTCCCTCCTAGTCATCAGCTTCCGCCCACTGTCACCTGGATCCCCCTTAACTGTTTCCTACGTTGTCACCCTGGCTTGGCTTCTACTTTCCAGCACTGCCACTGAGAAGTCTGACATCAGAACCCTGGGATCCTGTCATGGGAACCTTCGTGTGGTGAACATGTAGAATCCACTCTGGATTCACGGCATTCTGAAACTTCCTCATGTGCTTTAGGCCCCCACTCCCGTCCTTCAGAAGGTACAGTGGATCTCTGCAATCTTGAAACCCATAGCCTTCAATTCTAGAATTATTATTTTTTTTTTTGAGACACAGTGTCACTATGTCACCCTTGGTAGAGTGCCGTGGCACCACAGCTCACAGCAACCTCCAGTTCCTGGGCTCAAGCGAGTCTCCTGCCTCTGCCTCCCAAGTAGCTGGGACTACAGGCGCCCGCCACAATGCCCGGCTGTTTTTTGGTTGTAGTTGTCACTGTTGTTTTAGCAGGCCCAGGCGGGGTTCAAACCCGCCAGCTACCGTGTATGTGGCTGGCGCCCTAGCCTCTGACCTACCAGGTGCCGAGCCAATTCTGTAATTTTCAAAATAACTTTTGTTTGATGACAACTTCCTCCTGTGTTTATTTACCAAATCCTGTATTTCTCTTATTTCTTCTCTTCTGTCCTCTTTTAGACCCTGTGCTTGGATTTCTTCAGCTCTGTTGTCTATCCTTTCAGTATATCTAGAGATAAAGAATACTGCAACCTTGTGTTTAAGTATCTGTAACTTATGTTTCAAGATTGCAATATCTTTTTTTTTTTTTTTTTTTGAGACAGTGTCTCAATATGTTGCTGTTGGTAGAGGGCTGTGGCATCACAGCTCACAGCAACCTCGAGGCGTCACAGCTCACAGCAACCTCAAACTCTTGGGCTTAAGCGATTCTCTTGCCTCAGCCTCTCAAGAAGCTGGGACTACAGGCGCCCACCACAATGCCCAGCTATTTTTTGGTTGTGTTGTTTTATCTGGCCAGCGACTGGGTTTCAACTGCCAGCCTTGATATATGTGGCTGGCACCCTACCCATTAAGCTATGGGCACCACCTGTATCGTTTTCTTTATTTCTAGATATAAGTTCAGCATCCCTAATTGAAAACTCTGCAATCTGAAATGCTCCAATGTCCAAAAGTTTCCGAGTGCTGACATGATGCCACAACCAAAAAATCCTACACCTAAGTACTTAATAGAAACTTTGTTCCATGCACAAACTTAAAATACTGAAAAAAATTAACTTCAGGCTGTGTATGTATAGTGTATTATGAAACATAAATGGATTTAGTGTTTAGAATTGGGTCCTCTCCCCAAGATATTTCATTATGCATATGCAAGTATTCCAAAACCTTGTGGCGCCTGTGGCTCAGTGAGTAGGGCGCCGGCCCCATATACCAAGGGTGGCAGGTTCAAACCCAGCCCCGGCCAAAAACTGCAACAACAGCAAGTATTCCAAAACCTTTAAAAAAATCTATAATCCAAAGTATTTCTGGTCCCAAGTAGTTTCGATAAGGGTAATCAACCATATTAACTATTAAACTATAGTTGTGTGCTTTTTGTTTTTAATATGGTATACTGTCTGTTTTTTCCATGTTCCTTTGGCTTCTGTCTTTATGTAGAGTCTTTCCTCAAATACCCAGAGATGATGTGGCTTCCATATTTCAGAGAGGGACATTAAAACCTGTCTGGAGCTCTGGGAAGCCGAAGCAGGTGGATTGCCTAAGCTCAGGAGGTGGAGACCAGCCTGAGTTAGGGTGAGTCCCCATCTCTAAAAACAGCCAGGCATTGCGGGAGACTGTAGTCCCAGCTACTTGGGAGGCTGAGGCAGGAGGATCACTGGAGCCCAAGAGTTTAAGGTTGCTGTGAGCTATGATGTCACAGCACTCTACCAGGGTTGACAAAGTAAGACTCTGTCTAAATATATAAGTAATTAAATAAATGCCCTGCCTGGAAGCTGTGTATGAATGACAGTAGAGCTTTTTACTATGGGTAATGCACGTCAATGACCAGAAAGATCTTTTTATTTGGGTCAGAAATGTCCAAATATTAGGTCATTTTTCTTGTGTTGGTCATTTCTATAGAAGAATCCACTAATTTCCTCCCACTTTCTGTAAAAGAATCACCCAGCTTCCTCCCAAGAGTGTATGTTTGGAGGCCAGCTTTCAGTTAGCCAAAAGGATCGAATCTTGGACTTCAAGCACAACAGCAACCTAACGGTTCAGAATCAGAACCCTCACTCCACCATCTTTGGCTTAGCACTTAACCCTGACCTTCAGCTGTGGCTGGGTTCTGAGTCTGCACGTCTAGTGATCCCCTCAACCTTCTGTTAAGGTAATCTCCTATCTTCTGCTAGAGTTGGGGAGAGAGGTACCCTCGCTCACAGAGCGGGAGGAGAGGATCCAATGTCTCCTTCCGTTTTTAACTAATCTCTTATTTTTCATTGTCAACCCATTTCCCTCCCTTATTTTATCCCACTATAAGGACAAGCAAGCTCAGGTTTTAGCATTATCTTATCTGCTAGAACAGTTACAGAGGTCCATCCATCTAAGGCACAGCTTCTAAAAGATATGCTGTTAACATTTCTTTCCGGGTGGCACCTGTGGCTCAGCGAATAGGGCACTGGCCCCATATACTGAGGGTGGAGGGTTTGAACCTGGCCCCAGTCAAACTGCAATAAAAAAAATAGCCAGATGGCTCGGTGCCTGTGGCTCAAGTGGCTAAGGCACCAGCCACGTACACCTAAGCTGGCGGGTTCGAATCCAGCCCAGGCCTGCCAAACAACAGTGATGGCTGCAACCAAAAAATGGCCGGGCGTTGTGGCGGGTGCCTGTAGTCCCAGCTACTTGGGAGGCGGAGGCAGGAGACTTGCTTGAGCCCAGGAATTGGAGGTTACTGTGAGCTGTAACGCCATAGCACTCTACCTAGGGTGATAGCTTGAGGCTCTATCTCAAAAAAAAAAAAAAAAGAAAGAAAGAAAGAAAGAAAATGTAGCCAGGCATTGTGGCGGGTGCCTGTAGTCCCAGCTACTAGGGAGGCTGAGGCAAGAGAATCGGCTAAGCTCAAAAGCTGGAGGTTGCTGTGAGCTATTATGCCACAGTACTCTACCAAAGGGGATAAAGTGAGACTGTCTCTTAAAACAAAGAAATTCTTTTCTTCCCTTTCCTTTCTTTTCTTCCCTGTTTTTGAGAAAGGGTCTCCCTTTGTTATCCAGGCTGGAGTGCATGGTGGCATCATAGCTCACTGCAACCTCCAACTCCCAGGCTCAAGAGAGCCTCTGGCCTCAGCCTCCCAGGGACCACACTGGCCTGCTGACGTCCTGTGCACCACAGTCACCCGAGTCCTTCTCTGGTCCTGTGGACACAGGGCTTTCGATTTCCTCTGCTGTCATTTTAGTGTGGCCTGGGGATGCAGTGCACAGGAGCATGTCCACGTTTATCTAGAAATCAACTCACACAGCTGTAAGGCCTCGCTCAGACATTACTCCTCCTCCAGGGTTACTCCAAAGTAACCTCTCCTTCCACTAACTCCCGTAGTGTCGATATCACTCCCAGAACTCACAGCCCCACTAGGTGTTGAGATCTTTGAGGCTGAAATCTGTATTGGAGTCATCGCTGTATTCCACCCACCACGTGGGACGTGCTCATCTACGTTGTTGAGCTGCACTGCCAAACTGCAGTTGCTTAGGAAATGACTTATAATCTCAATAAAATAATGTCCTGGAGGGTAAGCCTTACACCTTATTCACCTTAGTGAACCCCATAATAACAAAACAGTGCCTGTTACCAGGCAGCCAATAAATGTTTGTTGAGCTGAGAGTGAGTTTCAGAGGGAGTAAGGTCTATCTGAGGAGCCACCACATTTAGTAAGATCACACACTTTGTCACAATCACCTCCAGAGTCTCCTGGTAATTCAGCTGACCCACTCATTTCAACAATACCAACAGAGAAGGGAACACTGGTATTTAAAAACAGCAGTTAATGACTGTACTGTAGCTAAGGAGTAAGACGCTTGAATCTTCTAAAGTAATAGCATATATGTTTGAAAAATAAAGGGAGAAAAATTATAATAAAATTACCTTCTCTGTCTTTCTTTTTTAATCTTTTTCTCCTCCTGTCTATGGTTGCAACTTCAGACTTTAAAGACATGTAATATTTTCTGATTTCCTGTAGTTTTTCTTGGAGAAATGAGATTCTCTCTGTACTGTTCATATTATCTAATTCACCTAAAAGTGGGGGGGTAGGGGGGAAAGGTTAATTTAGACCTTAAAATAATTATATGACAAAAAAGATGGCATTTCTATCCAAAGTCTAACTTATATATCAAGAAAATCTTTCTTATTAAAACCTACCTACTATAGGAATTAAACTAAGAAAACTATATTATACATTAAACTAAATAAGGCTCTAGAAACAAGGAAGACATGAGTTAAATTCATGATTAAGAGTTCTTTTTATGTCCCAAATTTTCCATACTAAACACATATTACTTAAATAATCAGAAAAACATAATATCAACACAAAGCAACCCTGACCTATAATTAAAGTTATTTATCAATTGTTAGTTTGCATAGATGTTTTTTCACTTGCTAGTTATTTCTAATTGTCAGTACTACAAAAAGCACTCGAGTTTCCATGACTTATATAAAACATACATGTCTTTATTTCTTAACTGGAGATCTTCTAGACAATATCCAGCAAGTCAGTGTTATGAAAAGACAGACTTGTACTTAAGATAACAAGCGGTGGTTATTATTATTTTGTTTGAGACAGTTTCACTCTGTCACCCTGGGTAGAGTGCTGTGGTGTCACAGCTCACAGCAACCTCAAACTCTTGGGCTGAAGAGATCCTCCTGCTTTAGCCTCCTCCCGAGTAGCTGGGACTACAGGCGCCTGCCACAATGCCGGGATTATGTTTTAGAGACGGGGGTCTCGCTCTTGCTCAGGCTGGTTTCAAACTCCTGAGCTCAAGCAATCCACTCGCCTTGGCCTCCCAGAGTGCTTAGAATTACAGGCGTAAGCCATCATCCCCAGCCTATAAGTGGCGATTATTGACACTATTTGGATCACTTAACTAAATTTGTTAAGCATTATTCCTTATTTTATTAACAGTAATCCAAGTTGACATTTTAAGGTATATTCCACTATACAATATACATTTATCAGGTTTTCTATAAGCTTCTTACTGAGTTGAACGCTCCATTTATATGTCCTAGGGGAAGAATTCGGATGTTTTTCTCTGTGTTTATCTTTCTCGCCATCTTTGATGTGAGGGGATATTCTTGCAGGAGATCGTGCAAGTTTCTGTGGCTTAGATACACTAAGATGCTTTACTGGGGTACATTTACTCGAATTGTCTAGGACAGGAAGGTCTTCACTATCACTGCTTTGCCCTATAATAAAAAAAATTGACTCAGATTATAAATGATAAAAATCTTAAATATCAAAATGCAACAGACCCAGCAATTATACTTCTTGGTATCCTACTGAAATCAGTGCACAAATGCACAAAGCTTACACCAGTAAAAAGAAGGGAAATAGCCTGAATGCCCACCAACTGGGAAACGGTTAAAAATCATATGCTACTGAGTACTTTGCTGAAGTTGTTAAAAATGAGTTAAGAGTTCATACGATGGAAAATGGCAAAATATCTAATATATATTAAGTAAAATACCATACTTTTAAAACAATATAATACTGCCCCATTTATGTTTAAAACAAAAAATAAAATGAAGAGGATCAATCCAAACTATACATAGGAAAAAGAGCAAAAAAAGACCTTAATTCATACATATCCAACTTTTTAACAGACGTTATTACAAAATGGGAGAAGGTATTTATTTGTAACTCTGCCGCCTCCCTCCCCAACAAATTCATATGGGAAGATGTTTTTGGTTTTCCCTTAATAACAAATGAGAGTTCTCAATTTTATTTCCTTTTTTGCATTTTCTACATTTTTTTTGTTGTTGTTTGTTTTCTGAGACAGTCTCACTATGTTGCCCTGGGTAGAATGCCATGGTGTCACAACTCACAGCAACTACCAACTCTTGTTGGGCTCAAGCAATCCTCCTGCCTCAGCCTCCCAAGTAGCTGGGACCACAGGCACCTGCCACAACGCCTGGCTATTTTTTGGTTATAGTTGTCATCGTTGTTTGCCAGGCCTGGGCTGGATTCAAACCCACCAGCTCTGGTATATGTGGTTGGCACCCTAGCTGCTAAGCTATAGGTGCTGAGCTCATTTTCTACATCTTATCTCTACTGTATTTATTCTCAAAAACCAATCTTGCCTTCTACTAGAATGGCACAGTTGACAGTCACACAGCAAATTCCCAGTCCCTTTCTTACCTGTTTCTGTCCTTACTACTTTAATTAAAACCATTCTCCACTTTTTGGTCTTGAAAAGAACAAACTATGTTTCTGGACAAACTGAGCTCTTCAACTGTGCTCCTACCACCACCTACTCCCAGCTCATCTGGGACGTCCTAATGGCAATTATCTACGTTCTTTCATCGTGAACCCCTTCCTTTCTCAGTCTCCCGAGATGCTTAGATCTTTCCCATATTGAGGAGAGAGCAGAGGAAAACTTCCTCCTTTAGTTGGCACCTATTTCCTTCTTTTTTAGGATCAAATTTCTTAAGAAAATTCTTTATCAACATTCTAGCTATGGCTATGAACTTTTTTTTTTTTTCCTCTAGTTTTTGGCCAGGGACAGGTTTGAACCCACCACCTCCGGTATATGGGCCAGTGCCCTACTCCTTTGAGCCACAGGCGCCGCCCACGCTATCCACTCTTATTAGGATCCCAAACACTCACTCTATTGGCTGAATTCAATGATTCTATTTTAATCCTATTTGAACATTCAATCTATAGCATTTGAAAATTCTTTCTTATTCAGACCCACTATTGCTTACTAATTTCCATTAAACTCTCGACAGTTAATACTCTACTATTCCTGGTCCATATAAGGGCCTTAGTCCACATAATTTTACTTTTGGTCCTTTTTCTTCTCATTTTACAACACTTCCATTGCAATCTTATCTTCTTGCAATTCTTAGGCAACTATCTTCTAAGTGCCAAACACTATCCCTCCAATACTGGGTACCTCTAACTCAACATTTCTCAAAGCATTTTCCCAGCATCCTACTGCTACTCCTATATTTCATATCTTAGTTAACTAATTCTTCATTCCCAACTAATCATAACAAAATATTGATTTTATTTCACAAATTTAATTCATCCCTGCTTTCACTGCCTTATTGATGCCAAAGAGTCTTTACAAAAAGTAAGACTGATCACTTTCATTCTTCTTAAATCTTCCTAACTTTTTATTTTGAAAGTCTTTGATTTTACAATAAAGTTCTACAATGATACCAAAAACTTTGTTCTAACCCATGTGAAGGTAGTTGCCTTGCAGCCGTGAGTGCCACAGTGTGTATTCCTTACTCACAAAAACATTCTCCTTGGATAGTTATCTACTGCGCTGTTACAGATTAGCCCAAAACTTCGCAGTTTGAAACTACTAATGTTCAAAGGCTCATACAATTCCTGAGGGTCACCGTCTGGGGGCAGCTTGGCAATATGGGCTGCCCAGGATCTTGGGAGATCGTACTCCAAACTTTTAGCCAGGGCTTAGGCTCTGGAGACTTGACAGTGGCTGCAGGCTCTGCTCTCAAGATGGCTCACCCCACGTCCTCCCACACATCATTCCAGCTTCCCCAAGAGCAAGTGATCCCAGGGACAGCGAGGAGGAATTCACAGTGCCGCAGCACTGCCACTTTGTTCATTTGCTAGAAAAGAGTCACTAAGTTCAGCCCGTACTCGAGGGGAGGAGAATTAGGTTTTTTACCTCTTGAAGAGAAATGTATCAATGAATTTGTGGATATATTTTTCAAACCACCACACTCCTAAGAACTGTAGTATGACCTTCAAAGTCAGATATGTCACTGTAACCTAATCCTAGATGCCACAGGGATTTCTGCACTTGACCCAGTTGGTGCCCTGTACAGCAGCAGGGTCCAGGGGAGAACCGTGTGCGGCACAGGTGTTGGCGTTCCGGCCTGGTCCGTGGCTCTCAGGATCAGGCCTGGCTGTCCACCTGTGGCAGGGGTGCATTACGCTCTCTTGGTGCCTCCTGTCCGGTGGCGCCTGATCCAACACTCATGACGGTGCTGCTCTTGCTCACCACCTGACTCAGGCGGCGTCTGCCAGGCTTCTCGTCTCATGCTCTCTCCATTCCCCGCTGCCTTTGCCTTTCCAGTCTCACCTCCATCACTTGTTCTTTCTTCTCATCTGCACTGTCCCCTGCCAGCCGTCTGTGACTACTGAGGATCCCAAATGTGGCGCAAAAGTTTTTCTTTGAAGTGTCTTTTATGTTACATAAATTACACAATCCCTTCCTTGGAATATGCGCCTAGTATAATGTAGAATTTCTCTTTCAACCTTAAATGAAGGCATTTTGTTTTGGAGACAGAGTCTCACTTTGTTGCTCTTGGTAGAGTGCCATGGCGTCACAGCTCACAGCAACCTGAAGCTCTTAGGCTCAAACGACTGTCTTGCCTCAGGCTCTGGAGTAGCTGGGACTACAGGTGCCCACCACAGTCCCCGGCCACTTTTTAGAGACAGGGTCTCGCTCTTGCTCAGTCTAGTCTCAAACTCTTCAGCTCAAGTGATCCGCCTGTCTCGGTCTCCAAGAGTGCTAGGATTATCGGTGTGAGCCCCCGTGCCCAGCCTAAAGGCATGTTTTGGAGGTAAAATTCTAATTTTTAAAAATAATTTATTTCCACTACATTCTGCTGCTTAATTTTATTCCTTATTACCCAGAAGTTGGTTTTCTGTGTAATCTATTCTATCCATATTGACTAATTTCTTGTTTATTTCAGTAAGAATTGCCTTTATTTCCTCATGTTTTAAAATTACCAAATTATTCACAAATCAGCTTTTCTAGCTTAAAGGAAAACAGTTCCCTCATAAATGTAAATTTCAAGACCACTGCCAAATGTTAATTTTTTTTTATTCGAGATCAAATTATGTTCCTCTGACATTAAACTACTTTTTATAAGAAACACAAATAAAATAAGCATAAAAATATCACGATTCTAAATAAAACTGAGAAGCACCTTCAGATTAAAAGCTAATGGAAAAATGGCTATTTTCAGAACATAGTAAACTAAACTTATTTTTAAACATAAATGATCAAGTGAAAAAGTGCTAAGAACACTCGCACCGCGCGAAGCCGGCCGTGAAAAGCACCAACCTGCTCCGTTCTTCTCACTTTTGGCAGCAGCACTTGCTCGCTTTGGGGTTCGCTTTTGCTTTTTTGCCAATAATCCACTATTTCCATCACTTGGCCTCTTCTGACCTGAAACAAGGAAAAGGGAGAATTTGGGAAAAAAAGCAAAAAATTAAGAGCTAGTACGTTTGTTCACCTGTGTACTCTACATTTATTTCTGGATGTACATTTTCATTTTGCAAAGAAAAGTACTTTACAGATCATCAGTACCTAAAACTCTTAACAGTAATTTTTGGTTTTAATATAAAGACTAATGTTTTTTCCTACACCATCCTTACCCTTCTCTCTGCTCTCTCGTTCTTGAACAATTATACTACAGTTACCAGGGGCAATGCTGGCTTCAAAGCCATTTGCTGATTCCCTCTCGCAGAGACCTTCTTGAGATTCTTCAGCTATACTATCAACTTCAATTGTTACGTCACTCTCGCTTTTTATGCTTCGAGATTCATCTTGACTGAGAGCAAGTGGCGAAGCTACTGAGCAGCTGTGCTGGCCCGCAGGAGGGAGGGCAGGTGGGACTGAGACGAGAGAGTGAGACTCAGAGCTTTCCACGGCTACATCCTCACTGTTGGTCTTGTCCTTTTCATCCAAATCATCCAGATCTACTTCATGGCAAACCAAGGTTTCAGGCCCAATCAGAGGCATGGCGTCCTCCTCCTCCTTCAGTGGTGTGTTTGCAGTTCCTTCCGCTGGGTCGTCAGATTTCTCCCCAGTCAACTGCTGCACGCACTGGCTCGCCTCGGCAGTCAGCGATGGCATTCTCTCGCCTTCTGCCTCCAAGTGCTGTGCACAGCTGAAGGTTCTCGTCCCCTCAGTGCCAATACAATCACTGGTCCTTTCTTGAGACACATTATTTGTCATTTCCATTCCATTCTCAATTCTTATTTTTTTCTCTGGTGAAGATTGTCCTAGTATTTTCCGTTTCAACTTTTTTTCTTTTGCGCATTGGTCAATTTCATCCTCAGCAGCAGATGAAAGGTTCTTATTGTCTAATGAAGAAAATTCAAGACTATGAGCTTCTATATGAGCTTCGCTTCCTGCTTCACTCTGGCCAAATGATGAAATCTTGATAATTTCTAAAGAAAGATCTTTTGTCTTGCTTCGTCTTCCCTTTCCTTTAGGAGATTTTTCTGCCTCTTTCTTAACTTCTTCTACTTGTTCCACTTTGTTTCCAAAAATCTGTATTATCTGTTCACTCCCTCCAGCTTCTAACTTCAAGGTTTCTAAAGGGTGCATTTGAGTCCTCTCGCTGTCTTTTAACAGATGTGCAACAATCTTTGGATTTTCTTCATCGAGTTTATCATCACATGAATTTTCATTTTTTTCGAGTTCTTCTTTACTATCAGAAGAAAGTTCTTCATTTATCAAACTCTTTTCCAAAGGGTCTTCAGTTTCACTATCAGACGAACAAGAGTCTGTAAGAGAAAATATTATTGTATTATGCAGGTTTTTTAAATCTTAATTATCAGTGTAACTTTATAACAAAAATCCTATGACAAACAAACAAAATTCTTCACCATGTATCTCTGAATACCTCCCTGTAGAAAACTGTAATATAAATCATAACATTTGTGCAAAAAAGTCAGGGGGAATTTGAAATTAAACTCCATGTAAAAATATATTATGCATATTACTATCTCTGTAAAATATTTCTTTTTTTTTTTATTAAATTGTAATTGTGTACATTGGTGCAATCATGGGGCACAATGTGCTGACTTCAGATACAATCTGAAATATTTTCATTTCTGTAAAATATTTCTAAAATAAATAAAGAACTATTTTGCAATCTTCATTAGTATATTTAGGCTACAACAGACCTTAGAAAAATCAAAGGACTAGTACAGGACTGATATAGGAAGTTATATCTAGTAGGTCCTGACTAGCACATGTGATTGCTATTTTGTATCCTAAAAAAAGACATCCCACTTAAAGCACTTGTGGGAAGAAGAGATGTTTAAAATAAGAAACATGACGTCCCCAAACTTTGAATTCATTTTTTTTTTTTTTTTTTGAGACAGAGTCTCACTACATCACCCTGGTGCCCTGGCATCACAGCTCACAGCAACCTCCAACTCTTGGGCTTCAGCGATTCTCTTGCCTCAGCCCCCCCTAGTAGTTGGGACTAGTTATAGTTGTCGTTGTTTGGCAGCCCTGGGGCTAGGTTTGAATCCGCCAGCTCCAGTGTATGTGGCTGGCACCCAAGCCGCTGAGCTACAGGCACTGAGTCAGAATATTCTTATTAACAGACAAGAAAACCCAAGGCAAGCCATTTTCTAGTAAAAAAACAATTCCCTGTAGGGGAATTTTAAAAGTAATATTTGTAATAATAAATAATATATATTTTAAATAATAAAGGGTGAATAAAAGCAAAAAAATAATAATAAAGTATGGTTGTATAACTGTAATAGGAGCTATAAAATAAAAAAAAATTCTACCCACATGGTCCTCATCTCCTAAAGAAGTTCAAAACAGCAAACACAGGCCTCTGCCCACTCGCCCTGGAAACACAGCCCGTTCCCTGTCCACAGTGAGTGCACCTGCTTGGTCAGCTTCCTCCCTCTGTGAGCCTAGCTCTCTTTTCCTCAGTAAACTCTGTTTCATGCTTGCCATACAAAAACAAAAACAAACAAAAAAATCCCAGCAAATATAAATGTTTTTTTTTTTTAATGAAAAGGTATGTTAAGTTTTATTTTGTGCTTTTTATCATAAACAGAATGAGGAATTCATTTTTCTCATGCTTCAACAAATCCTTTTACATATAGCTGTGAGGCCGTGTACTCCACGAGGGCACGCCTTCTCACAGGGGCCCGCTCTCTTGGTGGGCATCTTATGTGGACGTGCTGTGACAGCCTTTCAGCGGACGGCACTACTAAGGAAGGACACCCTTTGTTAATCCCCACACAAGCACCACACGGACTAATGGGAAACCTCTATTCAGAATAGCTCAGGGAGGGAAATTTTTATGTAAGAAAACCACTTAACATTTCTTCAGTTACATTAAAAACACACAAAGGTAGAAAAGTGGGGGAAAAGAATCAAAGCAGAATAAAACCTGTTCTTTTACATGCATCACATACATTAGTCTGCACTCTCTTTGAACATGTTCTCAGCTTTGCGGAAAGATACGAGAAAAGCAGTGCTCAACTCACAGCAGACACCGGTGCATGCTCTCAAGGAAAGCACAGCACACACTAGTATACAAAGATTCACGCTCTATTAAAATATTTATAAGAAAAGGTATTCCTAAATTAAAACATCACTAAATTTTAAATAAAAATTATATAGCAAAATAAATATTCTCTGCAAATCAAGTTTTGTGGTAAATGATGTGATTAAAAGCCTATGATCTACAGGTTAAGTATCTCTAATCTAGATCCTCAGTCTGAAATCTGAAATGCTCCAAAATACAAAATTTTTGTGGAAAAGCCCACACCTGACCTCACCTGATGGGCTGCAGTCAAAACACTGGCACACCAGTCAGCTCAGAGTTCCCAGGGTACCGTCCACAGTGACCTCTGAGGCGGGGGGGCGGGAAGCCTGCATCCCGCTGTTTAACTGCTGAGGCAGGTGTTGTGGTGATGAGACCAGGCTTCTTAGTTAGCCTGAACAGACTATTCTCCACTGTACTAATTATATGTCGTACTTTTTACTGTTATGTACTTATGTGTGAATAAGTATAAAAAAGACTGCTCACCAGCAGCATATAAATTAAAGGTCAGGAATGATGGCAAAGTCAAAGTGTCACAGCCTATCCATGTGAGCAGCTGGTGGTTAAAAGTGCACAAACTTTGCTTCATGTACAAAAATATTAGAAATATTGCACAAAATTACCTTCAGGCTATGTGCACAATGTTATTAGGAAACAAATTTCACATTTAAACTTGGGTCCTATCCCCAAGATAACTCATGATATGCAAATACTCCAACAAAACATCTGAAACCTGAATACTTCTGGTCCCAATATTTTGGGTAAAGGATACTCAATCTGCACTTTGAATATCTCACACAATGGATGTTTACTTATATTGGCTTTTGAAAGAGCACAGTTCTCAAACTGAGCACATCCCGTTCCGGGGGCCTTCCGCACCCCGCCGCGAGTGCCCTGGTACCTGATTTCCCCTCACTGCTCGCTGTCTTGGAGAGACCATAAGGCATGCTCGAGGAAAGGGTCGATTTTAAGGGCGGTCGTCCCCGTTTTGACTTCTGCCTCTCCTCATCCCTCTTTTCGTCCTTTTCACTATCTTCTTTATTCTGGGTAACAACAAGAGAAAGTATGAGATAGGCCAATGCCTTATGAAAAATGAACATTCCACTTTTCCAGGGAAAATTACAACGCACAAAAGCTTAGATATTTTCTACGCCAACTTTTTTTTTTTTTTTGAGACACAGCCTCACGTTGTGGCCCTGGGTAGAGTGCCGTGGCATCACAGCTCACAGCAACCTCCAACTCCTGAGCTCCAGTGATTCTCCTGTCTCCGCCTCCCAAGTAGCTGGGACTACAGGTGCCCGGCTATTTTTTGGTTGCAGCTGTCATTGCTGTTTGGTGGGCCCGGGCTGGATTCGAACCCGCCAGCTCAGGTGTCTGGCGCCTTAGCTGCCAACTCTTAATCTATGCTTATGGGAAAATCAAGAATAGGACTTTTTTTTTTTTGAGACAGAGCCTCAAGCTGTCACCCTGGATAGAGCGCCATGGCATCACAGCTCACAGCAACCTCCAATTCCTAGGCTTGACTGAGGCTCCTGCCTCTGCCTCCCACGTAGCTAGGACTACCGGTGCCCGCCACAATGCCCGGCTATATTTTGGTTGCAGCTGTCATTGTTGTTTGGCGGGCCCGGGCTGGATTTGAACCCACCAGCTCAGGTGTATGCGGCTGGCGCCTTAGCCCGTTGAGCCACAGGCGCCAAGCTCAAGAACAGGATTTATAAAGCATATTTTGTATTTGTATGAACATGATGTTCCATAATTTGTAACACTAGGAGTATATCCATCGTGGTCAGAGTCAGTGCATTAGGCAGTATTCCCCTCGCTCCTGACTGTCCCTCAGGGAAAATAAAGACATCTGCCACCTGAGAGACAAAACCCCAGGCACGTCTCTACAGCAAAGGTTAACAATCGAGGGTGTGGGTGAGCCACGACTGGCTAGCAGGTAAGTTTTATAAAATTTTACTATCTGCTTCCAGCATTTAAAAATCACATATCACATATTAAAAAATACAGTGGTCTTGAAAAGTCCTAAAATCAGGCAACCCTGGGTCAGCATCCCCCAGCAGAGTGCTAGACCCTCTCTAGATGGCTTCTTATTTGTCACTGTGAGTCCCACTTATCCCTTTCCTAGGAAAACTCTGTAGACATTTGAGTTTGAAACCTTTGCTGGGGGGTGGGCTGGCAATGTGCTTTAAATGTTTACCTTTTTAGCTCCTAAATTATAAGACAGAAAGACAATTATCAATAAAGAATCAAGATGGTTATTCCAATGATAAAACGAGATTAAAAACAATATTTTAAGTGTATAACTAAGCAGAATCTGAAAAGGCTACGTACTGAATGATTCCAATGGTACGATATTTTGGAAAAGGCAAAATTCCTCTCGATTTTGCTGTGAACTTGAAACTGCTCTAAACAGGTCTTGGAAAACACACAACACATTCTGAATAATTTCTATACCTATTATAAAGGATATGAATCTATGAACATACTTTAGCTTTTTTCTTCTGTTTTTTCTTTGGTCCACCTTTGTCCAAAGGCCAAATTATCCTGTCAGCCTTCACCCATTCATCATACCTTAAAATAAAGAATATATGAAAATTTCACAATGGTGCCCAATTAGAAATGTATTTACCGAACAAAAACAGTGAGAAGACTAAAGAATGTTTTCTAGTGTCAGCAGAAATATGAAAGGCACAGGGCAGGGCTGCTGGTAACCTGTGCCGGCAAGCGTCCTGGGTGCTCTGCTGCCACCACCAGGGAAAGGCCAGACAGCCACAGGGAGTCGGCAGGTAGAGGGGTCTGGGTAGATAATACACGCTGCTTTGTTTCCTACAACTCCCAAAGACCTGAGCTTACACACAGATGCTGCAAGAGAATTCATCCTATTGAATGAATAGTACAATATGATGGGTTCCAGATTATTTTATCAAGTCCACTTCAACTTTCTTTTCTTCCCCAGAACACTCACTATCCTCTAGTATTTCTAATAAAAAAAAATTTTTAGGTGGGTGAGGTGGCTCACACCTGTAATCCTAGTACTGTAGGAAGCCAAAGCAAGTGGATCGCTTGAGCTCAGGGGGTAAATATCAGCCTGAGCAAGAGCAAGGCCCCATTTCTAAAAATAGAAAAAAAAAAAAAAACAGCCAGCCGTTGTGGCGGGTGCCTGTAGTCTCAGCTACCCAGGAGGCTGAAGCCAGAGGGTCTCTTGAGCCCAAGAGTTTGAGTTGCTATGAGCTGTGATGCCACGGGACTCTGTCTCAAAAAAAAATTTCTGAACTCATCATCTTTAAGACTCTGAAATTTTTTAGAGATATTTTTATTTCGCCTCCTTTAAGTGTATTCTGTTTAGCTCAAGTTGAAAAAACTTCATTCCCCTGTATCTTTTCCCAAAAGAATGACATCACTATTGAAATTCAACATAGTCCAAGTTATTAATCAGGACGTATAAGAAATTAAGCTTTCTAGAACTAAATAACAGTTATTAGTCAGATGCAGCGGCTCATGCCTATAATCCCAGCACTCTCAGAAGCTGAGGTGGGATAACTGTTTGAGCTCATGAGTTCAAGATCAGCCTGAACAAGAGTGAGACCTTGTCTCTACTAAAAATAGAAAAAAAAGAAATAACATGTGATGCCAACAGTTCTTACATTATATAAATATATTGGTTTTGTAGAACTCAGTCAAAATCTAAAATCTGAAGATTTAAGTTAAAAAAAACTACAGGCAGTCATTGCTTCCAGGGTGTCCAAACTTTTTTCTTTGCTGTTGTACACTGGAAGAAGAGTGGTCTTGGGTCACACATTATATACACAAACACTGATAAAAGCTGATGAGCCATAAAAAGGGTCCGTGTATACATTTCAAGATGTCTGACACCACCGAGAAGCAAAACAATCCTCAAAAAATCTGCATGTGGCTACAGGTTGGACACCCCTGCTAGACTGTACCACTTAAATAAAAACTCATGCATATGAAAACCACACCATCACTTTGTAAACCAGTTACTGTGGAGGAGTGCAAAGGAAGAAGCGTGGTTCCAATATACAAAGGTTGTAGCTGACTTGGTACCATGACTACCTAAATCGATGCTCCTCGATTTATGATGGGCTTATGTACCGATAAACCCATCATAAATTGAAAATATTCTAAGTCAAAATGCATTTAATTTACCTGACTGAATGTGATAGTTTAGCCTAACCTATCTTAAACATGCTCAGAACATTTAACATTTGCCTAGACTTGGGCAAAAATCATCTAACACAAAACCTGTTTTTATTTGAGACAAAGTCTCACTTTGTAACCCCTGGTAGAGTGCTGTGGTATCAGAGTTCACCTTAAACTCTTGGGCTCAAGTGATTCTTCTGCCTCAGCCTCCCAAGTAGCTGGGACTACAGGCACCTGCCATAATGCCTGGCTCTATTTTTAGAGAAGGGGTCTCGCTTTTTTCAAGGCTGGTCTTGAATCTGTGAGCTCAGGTGATCCGGCCTCCCAGAGTGCTAGGATTACAGGGTGAGCCACTGCGTCCAGCCACAAAGCCTACGTTATAATAAAGTGTTAAGCATCTCGTGTAATTTTTTGAAGCCACATAGAGTATAGTAACAGCTGTTTGCCCTCAGGATTGCACTACTAACTGGCACCTGTGGCTTCCTGCCACACAAGAGAACACTATGTTGCACATCACCAGCTGGGAAGAGGTCCAACTTCCAAGGGCACTTTCTACTGAACGTGTGTTGTTTTTGCACTATCCTAAGTTGGGGACTGTCTGTGTTGTGGTTGGAAAACTGTCTCCCAATACATATATATTGGGATTAACCCAATATCTTCAAGCTTCTGAGACAGGACCAGCAATGAGCATTTGTACCAGGCTTTTACTTATCTGTACTTTATTCCCTTATTGAGAAATAGTCATTCATTTAGACCAGCAATTTTCAACTAGTGTGCTGTGAGAGGATCTTAGGTGAGCCATGGAAATTTTTAAAGATTATGAATTCATTATTTTTGAAAGAACTTCAAAGCAAAGTCCCCCCCCCCTTTTATTTTTTTTTTGGATCAACATAATTTAAGTGTGCTGTGGAAGTTTAACTATGGGTTAAAGTGTGCCATGAGATATTGACAAGCACTGAAGTAAACTCTCACTGCGGGCTGGACTCTGTACGAGGAAGCATGGAGAGGAACGGACAGGGCAAGGCCCTGCACTCACGCAGCCCAGTCAGTGTGGAGGGCAGGCCCACAAGAAGAGCAGGTAAGCGAGTTATATGACTGATCCAGGGCTAACTAAGGATGACTATCCAAATCCAAAATGCCACAGGGCATCCCAGAAGCACAGGCCTGATTGGGAGTCCACTGGGTCCAGGCCTCTCAATCCTGTCACAGCAGTACATCACGGTGGCACTTCTAGCACTGATAATGTCAACCAAAGGTGGCCCTACGATTTCTCAACTTGAGACCAGGACTCATACTTGTAGATGAAATCCAAAACAATTTGCTAGGAATTATATGACTCTATGTCAATGAGCAGGCCAGAATTGTACCAGCTTTTAGGGGCCTGGAAGGACAAAAGAAAACCATGAACCATTTGAGTAAACAGTTATGTAACAAATTAGGAAGATAACCAATTAAGAAGAATTTGAGGGCCCAGGAGGATGAGGATGGAGTATCGCTTGAGACCAGGAGTTTGAGACCAGTCAGAATGAGCAACACAGTAAGACCCCCATCTCTCTAAACAAATGGAAAAATCAGCCACGCATGGTGGTGTGAGCCAGGAGTCCCAGCTACTCAGGAGGCTGAGGCAGGAGGATCACTTGAGCCCCGGAGTTGGAGGTTGCTGTGAGCTGTGATGATGCCACTGCACTCCAGCCTGGTGACAGAGCAAGACCCTGTCTCTAAAAATAAACAAAAAGAACCTGAGTATATGATAAAATGACTAAATGACTATTGAGAAGAGTCATAAAGTAAAACGTTAAAAGAGTCATAAAGTAAAACTTTAAAACTTCTGAGGAAGAAACTGAATGGAAGGGGAAATTTTAGAAAGTAGAACAGATACACACACACACACAAATACATTAAGAGTGAAAATCTGTGAAACAAACAGGATCTGAGGAAAAAGAAGCCATTGTGCTACAGCTACGAATATAGTTGATTCAAAGTTGGTGAACAAGGTTCTTTCCTCCCAATCCAACAATACCTTGTCATGGAGTACTTGCTAAGTGCGCCACAGCCCTCAGCACTTTCCGTGCTGACACAGGTATTGTTATTACAATAATCCCCACTTAGCCAGGGCAGAGATTCTGTTACTCATAGTTCAAACATGCTAGGATTTTTTTTTTTAAATATTAAGAGATTTTAAGAGAGAAAAAGAAAGACTGCACTCACATAACCTTTATTACAGTATATCATTCCATCTTATTAGTTGCTAATACCTTACTGCCTAATTTATATTTATCATAGATATCTACAAATAGGAAAGATACCCTATATCCAGGGCTTGGCACTACCTGCAGTTTTAGGCATCCACTGGGGATCTTGGAATGTGTTTCCCATAGACAAGGGGGGCTACTCCATTTTACAACCTCTCTATAAAATAGGACTTTATTTTCCCCAGTGTACAGATAAGGAAATTGATTCTTGACAGAGTACACATCTACTACGTACAGAAACCCTGCAGGAGTCTGGCAGCCAGATATTAAACACAAAGGACTTTGTAAAGGAGAAAGAGAAAAGCGTTGTCAGATACTCAGAGTTTGGCCTGGAACCCTCCGGAACCGGCTGCTGCTGCTCTGCGCTGGCCTGTCCCTCACAGCCAGACCACACTGTCTGTTCAATGTGAACAATTCACACAACAGCAACATCAAATACATCTACTCCATGATCACGATGGATCAGAACACAACAAAACAAAAAGACCACTCCCTAATCATGTCTGAACATTGACCAAGCCACTAAGATGACTAACCATCCTAATTTTCCTACTATGAACGATTTTTTTTTAACCAATAACAGTGTCAACCTTGGTCTAGTCCTTCCTCTTTCTAGATCAATATTTACTAGGAAAACCAGTCACAGAATGACCCCAGTATCCTGACAGCATTCCGTAGAGAGCAAAGTCTCACTTCCTTAAACCCACTCCAAAATCACCTATAACAAGCTCAAATTTTTCTTTTCTCTTTTATTAATTAACCAACTTAGAATTATTAAATACCTGATACAGGGCTTAATTTCTGATTAATGATACAAATAAACAAACACCTGCCCAGCGGGATGCCGCAGGCCTGGGCCCCTGTCCTGTTCTGCCACGTGTTTCCCAAGAACCCTGGGCTATCATTACTCCCAAAGGTGGCACCCTGAGCTTTGATCCAGCCACCCAAAACCACCTTGTTGCTGAGGGCCCTGTGGTCCCCAAGCTGTGTACTCTCCCTTTTTGAAAATGAGGGATAAACCCAACTGCTTCTAACTACTACGGGTGTGATCCCGGTGGTTTCCGACTGGGATTACTGACATAGCTAGGAGAACAGTCTTGGGAAATTCAGAATCAAGGTGTACTCTGTAAACCCAGACCATCATTTGCTTTAGTTCTTCACTGTACTGATCTTTTTTACCCACTGAAAAACATCTCAATACTAAGAAAATACTTTTGTGCTTACCTGACATTCCATCCATAGTAATGTACCAAGTACAAAACTTCTCCGTCATCAATTTCAGTGCTTTTAATACTAGCTTCATAGATTTTCTGCGTTTTCCCACGTCCATATTTTACTTTCACTTTGGTTCCTGTTAGGCAGGGTTCCAAGTCCTCCTCATCTTCCTCCCCTTCGGAGTCAAATCTGCTCTCAGTTTCTTCCCTGTGTAAGTTATAACATTGGTAACAGTGCCAGTAACTTAATGGAAAACAACACAACATACGTTAGGAGAATCCCAGTGTCACCAAAATATTCACAACCTAAATGTCACCTTGACAACATGTCAGTGGAGGAGGAGAAGACCTTTTGCGGCCAACTCGCTGTGGAATTTACCGTGTAAAGGTGCACTGCGCTCAAAGTCAACCCACACTTCCCAAAGGCCAATGATGCGAAATCAAAGAAATCACTCTGGATTTTCAAAATAAGAAAATTTTATGCTCTGAAAAAGTCTTTAGGATTCATGTTCATACACAGTGGAAATGATCTAAGGATATTTTGGAACTTCCTGCAACTGAATATCTTCAATCTGTATTACCACTATATTCTGCTCAATTCTCATTAGTTCTTAGCAAAACTAGTTTTTTTTTAGTGTGCAAGGGAATGAACAAGGGCTGTCTATCTTAGTCAGAATGTCTTCTAGGGGGGAGACATGGTCTCACTTGGCTGCCTCGGTTGCAGTGCCGTGGGGTCATCACAGCTCACAGCAACCTCTTCCTCATCAGGTGATCCTCTTGTCTGGCTAATTTTTCTATTTTTTGGTAGATACGGGGTCTCCCTCTTGCTCTCACTGGTCTCAAACTCCTGAGCTCAAGTGATCTTCCCACCTGAGCCTCCCAGAGTGCTAGGATTACAATTGTGAGCCACAGCACCTGGCCAACAACCATGTCTTTTAAACTAGTTTATATTTTTGAGGTTTTTCTGGCCCTAACAAAGAAACAACAGAAACTAGAACATGAGGTCACTTGTTGACACTGGAGGACAGCACCAAGGGAACAAAGCTTTGCCTGTTTGGTGCAGATTTCCATCAGCTTTTCTTTGTTAGGTATAAAGGACAGCCCCACGAGGATGTCCAACAGTATTAACAATATTTTTACAATAAAACTTTTTGTACTAACGCTGCAATAGTCTCAAGAGAATTGCATCAAAGATCATTCTATGTATATACATATGTGTATACATAGAATTATGTATCGCATTAGTTTTAAAAGCTTCAGAGGAGGTGTTCTGCTTTCTAACAGACACAGGCATTATGTTGGTGGCCCCCAGGACTGGCGTGAAGCGGCTCTGACAGCCTTTTGCGGAGCGAATGTTTTCTCTCTGAGAACACTTTCTAATAATATAGACTGAGGAGGTAATTTAAAAACACCATAAGGAAGAAATGTCTATAGATTAAAAAGTCTCCCCATTTCCATGGTTCCTGATCTAGAATGAAAGTATGATATCTGTAAATTCACTTTTTATTTAATGAAAGAGAATATTGTTCTTCATATTCATGTCCGTGAAGTTTCTCTAAAATCTTTCCCATTTACTTATCAATGATAAAGTCCTGTGAGCCACACGTTATCTATATACATAGATGCATGTATATGTAGAAAAAACTAGTAAGATTATTGTTTTTCCTTTTTTTTGTTGTAGGCAAGTTAATGAACAAGGACTATCTACCTTAGTAATCACATATATATATATAAATTAAAAAAAAATTTTTTTTTGGAGACAGGGTCTCACTCTGCCACCCAGAAGACATACATACATATATATGTGTGTGTGTATATATATATATATATATATTTTTTTTTTTTTTTTTGATGCTTACTTTTCACAAAACTTCAAGCTATAATTAAGTCCTTCTTTTTTTTGAGACAAGAGTCTTACTATGTCATCCTTGGTAGAGTGCTGTGGTGTCACAGCTCACAGCAACTTCAAACTCTTGGGCTTAAGTGATTCTCTTGCCTCAGCCTCCCAAATAGCTGGGACTACAGGCACCCACCACAACCCCTGGCTATTTTTTGTTGCAGTTGTCATTGTTGTTTAGCTGGCCCAGGCCAGTTCAAACCCTCCAGCCTCAGTGTATGTGGCCAGCACCATAACCACTGTGCTACGGGTGCCGAGCCAAAGAAATGATTTTTCTGTTGTTGTTGTTGCAGTTATCATTGTTGCTTTAGCTGGCCTGGGCTGGGTTCAAACCTGCCAGCCTCGGTGTATGTGGCCGGCGCCCTACCCACTGAGCTACTGGCTCTGCCCGAGGTCCTACTTTTTAAGTAGTTTTCACCCTCACTTAAATTTTTTGTCCAGATATTTAAAATACTATACTTCTTTCGTTTAACTTGTTATTTCCTCCTACTTTTCCTAATCCTAATTATATTTCATTACAGAACCTCCTTTTCTTCACATAACCTGGTTCACGCTAATTGTGATAGCTCCTGTACCTATTCATATCAAATCAATTTACCTCTTCCACTCTTCATTTTTTCCAAATACAGCAGAACCTCTATCGGTTGAAACCCAAAGGACTAATATAAACTGGTCAACATATGGAGGAGGTCAACATAAGGAACCAGGTCTGCTATCCTGATATGCATTTGTGGTACATGCCCGGTCTAGGTCAATGGAGGGAGGTGGTCAGCTATGGAGGTTCTACTGTATTTATTCTTTCAACGGCAGGCTACTTTTCCAAAATTTGGCATAACAACTCAAGTTTCTAGAAAACTTAGCATCACATAATAATTTAAAAATAACTACCATAGAGGAGAGTTTATCTTACACGTGTGTTATGTTATAGTTATTCATTTTAAAAATTAGTAAATTTATTTGACAACACATACTGTAATGGTCAACTAAATAAATAACGTCTTTGGACATCACCTCGATCTAGCTGGACTGCCTCATGTTTAGCTATTTTTAAGTCAACTTAGTCCATACATGTGTAATAGATGAGGAAAAAAAATACAGTTTTCACTCAACAGCAAACAGGATGGACTTTTCAAAAGCTGAAATTTACTGGTGTGCTGTGGGGTAAGAATATATTTTTTAAACTATAATCAGGGGTGCATGCCACTTACTCTAAAACAATAGCTTGAAAAAGAAAACAATCTTGAAGCTAACACACAGAGACACCTGTTAGCACTGTGCACCATGTGTCAAAGGTACAAATGTGTCAGCTTCCCACATTGTACCTTTTTTAAAACGGAATGTTTGCTGTCGCTGTTTCCTCTTGTCCACTTCCTCCATTTTTCTCCAGCTCCCTTTCCTGCTGTCAACTGCAGGGCCTCTCTTTTGACTGGGTGGCGCAGCCTTCTGTGAGGCCACTGTTTAGGGCACAAGTGCTATTAAAACGGTGCGACCAGTATATTCTCCCAATTCCGAAAGGCGATACACATCATCTTCACAATGTGTGTCTCCTTCATGAGACAAGAGGAGCGGAAGTCCCAGGAGGAAAGCTTTCCCTTAAACCTGAATCTCTAAACAAGAGCAAAGCGCTGCTGTACCCAGACAGGTGCTTCTGGAGAACAAACAGAAGACAATGTACCTCTCTTGGGTTTTCTCTTCCTCTTCATCTGAGTCTTTGTCAGAATCCTCCTGCTTTTTAACTTTCTTCTCTTTTTGCTTTGGTGTATTTTTTTTCCCCAGTAGTAGCTCATTTTCATTTTTCTCTGCAGTTTCACAGTCATCATCTACTTCCTTATTTTCTGTATCATTATCTTTTAATTTATCTTCTATTTTCTCTTCTTCAATTTCCTTTTTAATAGAATTTGCATCTCGAACAATTCTCCTTCGTCCCTAGTAGAGGAAATAAAAGCTTTAAAACGGCTATTACTATAAGGGGGGAAAAGTAGAAATTTACCAAAATTTTCCCTTAACCTTCACAGCAGCAACTAGTCTGTTCTATGTCTTGAGACATGACCCTGAAAAAACCCAACTCACAGGTACTTTTCCTTTTGAAAGTAGAAGAATAGCCAATATAACTTAATTATGTTCAGGCCTGCTATCATCTTTGGTTATACACTACATAAGAAATAGAAATTTATCTAAATTTTAATATCCCTTTACTATAATAAAAATATTATTGTTATTCTGTTGCCCTGGGCAGAGTGCCAGAGCACCATCATAGCTCACAGCAACCTCAAACTTTTGGGCTCAAGAGATCCTCCTGCCTCAGCCTCCCAAGTAGCTGAAACTCCAGGTGCCCACCACGATGCCTGGCTAGTTTTTCTATTTTTAGTAAAGATGGGGTCTTGTTCTTGCTCAGGCTGGTCTTGAAATCCTAAGCTCAAGCAATCCACCTGCCTCAGCCTCCCAGAATGCTATGATTACAGGTGTGAACCACCGTACCCGGTTGCAGGTAATTTTAAATAAATTATCTAGAGGTAAAGGATAAAAGTTAACGATAAATAAATCTCCTATATTATACCTTCTTTAACAGATCTGTGGTCTCTAATTCTACTACTTATGCATATTATGTATATTATCACTGTATTTATTTACGACTACATTTTAAAAGAACTGAATTGAATCAATGCCAAAAATGTGAGCAAAACTCCTTTGAACGAGTACTTCCTGGGCCAGCAGTGACTTCTTGTACCTCCTGCAGGCTCAGCCTCTCATTCTCTCTCACGTCCTCTCTCTTTCTAGCCAACCTCCAACACTGGTGGGACTCCCCATCCTCTCAGAATAAAGCGAGAATAAAAAAGAGCCAGCAGCTTAGGGAGCACTATAATACAATTAATATCTCAGTAAATCAATGTGTAGCTATGTGCACTCAAAGGCATAAAAAGAAGCCATTTTCCCTGAACGCTCCCTGACAGGGAGAGTGTGGTGCTCGTGTCTGTCTCCTCAGAACTAGAAGTTACCCAGCACACATGGAAGGGACTCGTTAGATCTCTGAGGGGAAAGGAAGGGAAATAACCATTACCCATAAAAATAAAGGTCTGCAATTCCATTTTCAGAAGTTTGGCTTATGCCAGGGGTGCCAAAAATACATGTACATGTTTTAAGAGATGTTATCCATCTATAACTTTGCAAAGTTGAATTGAATTATAGTTGCACTGTGTAGTATGATGTTTACTCAAAAAATGGTGTCAATCAGATGAATGCCGGTGTCACCGCACAATAGGCAGGAAAAAAAAAATAGTCAAAGAAAATGGAAGGAGCACAGTTGTCATTTGAGGAGCCCAAGACCATGTGAAGTGGTGTTTGAGAATGCTGTGCAAGTACGATGACAAAGGAGGTGTGAGAGGCATGAGTATGTGACAGAACCTCCCCCACGCACACAGCTGCCCACACTCGTGACCACTGTGCGAGGCACCGTGCTGTGTGTGACACGCACAAGGGGAGGTCTGGGAGGCCTTGCACAGCAGCAATCCCGCTGTGCTGTGGTGTTGGAACGGTTCACCCCTCACTGTCTACCAGGCAGTGTGCACGTGGGACAGGAGTCAGCAGAACAAGCGTATGACACATTCTGAAAACAGTGAAACGGACA
>CAUYON010183753.1:0-38636 GCA_963573935.1 Arctocebus calabarensis | reverse complement strand
AGCAGTGTAGAAGTGTTCCCTTTTCTCCACATCCACGCCAACATCTCTGGTTTTGGGATTTTGTCATGTGGGCTAATCTTACTGGAGTTAGGTGATATCTCAAAGTAGTTTTGATTTGCATTTCTCTTATGATTAAGGATGGTGAGCATTTTTTCATGTGTCTGTAGGCCATGTGCCTGTCTTCTTCAAAGAAGTTTCTCTTCAAGTCCCTTGCCCACCCTGAGATGGGATCACTTGTTATTTTCTTGCTAATACGTTTGAGTTCTCTGTGGATTCTGGTTATTAAACCTTTGTCAGAGGCATAATTTGCAAATATTTCTCCCATTGTGAGGGCTGTCTGCTTGCTATATTTACTATGTTCTTGGCTGTGCAGAAGCTTTTTAGTTTGATCAGGTCCCAGTAGTGAATTTTTGATACTACTTTAATTGCCTGGGGAGTCCTCCTCATAAAATATTCACCCAAGCCAATTCCTTCAAGAGTTTCCCCTGCACTTTCTTCTAATATTTTGATAGTTTCATATCTTAAGTTTAAATCTTTATTCCAGTGAGAGTCTACCTTAGTTAATTGTGAGAGGTGTGGGTCCAGTTTCAGTCTTCCACAGGTCACCAGCCAGTTCACCCAGCACCATTTGTTAAATAGGGAGTCTTTTCCCCACTGAATGTTTTTAATTGGCTTGTCACAGATCAAAGAATGGTAAGTAGCTGGATTCATCTCTTGGTTCTCTATTCTGTTCCATACATCTACCTCTCTGTTTTTGTGCCAGTACCATGCTGTTTTGATCACTATTGATTTATAGTATAGTCTGAGTTCTGGTAGCATGATTCCTCCTGCTTTGTTTTTATTTCTGACTATTGTCTTGGCTATTCGAAGTTTTTTCTGATTCTATATAAAACGATGTATTATTACTATTATTATTTTGTGGAGACAGAGACTCATTCTATCACCCTCAGTAGAGTGCCGTGACATCCCACAGCTCACAGCAACCTCCAGTTCTTGAGCTTAGGCAATTCTCCTGCCTCAGCCTCCCAAGCAGCTGGTGCCACAGGCGCCCGCCACAATGCCTGGCTATTTTTTTGTTTCGCAGTTAGGTGAGGCCGGGCTTGAACCCACCACCTTTGGTATATGGGGCTGGCGCCCTACTTGATGAGCCATAGGCACCGCCCAACATAAAACAATGTATTATTTTTTCAAGATCTTTAAAGTATGACAGTGGAGCTTTAATAGGATTGCATTAAAGTTGTACATTGCTTTGGATAGTATGGACATTTTAACAATGTCGATTCTTCCTAGCCATGAGCGTGGTATGTTTTTCCATTTGTTAACATCTTCAGCTGTTTCTTTTCTTAGAGTTTCATAGTTCTCTTTTTTTTTTTTTTTTTTGAGATAGAGTCTCAAGCTGTTACCCTGGATAGAGTGCAGTGGCATCACAACTCACAGCAACCTCCAATTCCTGGGCTCAAGTAAGTCTCTTGCCTCCACCTCCCAAGTAGCTGGGACTACAGGTGCCCGCCACAACACCTGGCCATTTTTTGGTCGCAGCCATCATTGTTGTTTTGTGGCCCTGGCTGGATTCGAACCCGCCAGCTCAAGTGTATGTGGCTGGTGCTTTAGCCCATTGAGCCACAGGCGCTGAGCCTCATAGTTCTCTTTATAGAGATCTTTCACGTCCTTTGTTAGGTAAACTCCCAAATATTTCATCTTCTTTGGCACTACTGTGAACGGAATAGAGTCCTTGATTGTTTTGTTGGCTTTACTGTTATTGGTATATATAAAGGTTACAGATTTATGAGTGTTGATTTTGCAGCCTGAGACACTGCTGTATTCCTTGATCACTTCTAAAAGTTTTGTAGTAGAACCCCTGGTGTTTTCCAGATATACAAGCTTATCATCTGCAAAGAGTTAAAGTTTGATTTCTTCTGATCATATATGGATACCCTTGATCATCTTTTCTTCCTTGATTGCAATGGCTAAAACTTCCATTACAATGTTGAAGAGTAATGGAGATAATGTGCAACCTTGCCTGGTTCCTGATCTGAGTCAAAATGTTTCAATTTAATCTATTCAATACGATATTGGCTATGGGTTTACTGTAGATGGCCTCTATCAGTTTAAGAAATGTCCCTTCTATACCAATTTTCTTAAGTGTTCTGATCATGAAGGGATGCTGGATATTATCAAAAGCTTTTTCAGCATCAACTGAGAGAATTATATGGTCTTTGTTTTTTAATGTTTATCATTTTTTAAAAAGCAAACTCCTGGTTCTATTGATGTTTTCTATCATCTTTCTAATCTCTATTTTATTTATTTCTGCTCCAGTATTCATTGTTTCCTTCCTTCTGCTAACTTTGGGCTTAGTTTGTGGTTCTTTTTCTAGTTTCTTGAGGTATAAAGTTAGGTTGTTTATTTGAAATATTTTTTCTTAACATAATCATTTATTGTTATAAACTTCCCTCTTAGCTCTGCTTTTACTATATCCCATAAGTAATAGTATGTTTTGTTTCCCTTTTTGTCTTAAGAAACTTTTTAAAAAATTTCAGATTAATATGGGGTACAAAGGATTATGTTACATTATTTGTGTCTGTTAGGTAAAGTCAAAGTTGTAATTGAGCCCTTCACTCAAGAGGTGTGCCATATACCTTTACATTGTGCCTATTAGGTGAGAGCACACCCATCCCCCACCATCCTCTCCTCTGCCTTCTCCCTCTTCCTTCCTCCCTCCTCCCCCTACTTGTCTCAAAAGACTTTTTTATTTCCCTTTTGATTTCTTTTATGAGCCATCGATTGTTCAGCCATTGAGTATGTTGCTTAATTTCCACATATTCATGAATTTTCCAATTTGATTTCTACTTTGATACTATTGGTTAAAAAACATACTTGGTATAATTTTAATTTTCTTAAATTTGTTACAACTTCTTTTGTGTTATAACATGTGATATATCCTGGAGAATATTCTATGTGCATTTGAGAAAAATTTGTCTTCTGCTGCTGTTTAGTGGAATATTCTGTATATATCCATTACATCTATTTGGTCTATTGTGTTATTGAAGCCTGCTGTTTTCTTAGTGATGTTCTGTCTGGATGATCTATTCATTGTTTAAAATGGGGTACTGAAGCCGCCTGCCGAAAGTGGAGTGCTTTCTATTTTTTCTTTCAGTTCTGCTTTATATATTTGCTTTATATATTTAGGTGCTCCAATGTTGGGTGCATATATATTTACAATTGTTATATTCTCTTGATGGATTAACCTTATATATTATTCTATAGTCATCTTCTTTGTCTCTTGTGAAAGATTTTGACTGAAAGTCTATTTATCTAAAATCAGTATACCTCTCTCTGCTCTCTATTCCTCCCTTTACTTTCCATCTTTGTGTGTACTTAAAGCTAAAGTTAGTCTCTAATAGGCAGTATATTGTTGGATCTTGATTTAAAAAAAATGCAGTTAGCCACTTTGTACCTTTTCAATTGATGAATGTAATCAATTTACATTTAAAGTAATTAATGACTTACTGATGTCATTTGTTTTACGACTTTGTGGTTTCTTTGTTCTTTTTTCCTTCTCTTGCTATTTTCCTTAGTGATATGTTGATTTTTTTCTTCTCTTGCTCTTTTCCTTTGTGATATGTTGATTTTTTTCTGTAGCAGTATACTTTGATTCATTTTCTTTATCTTTTGTATATCTATGAGAATTGGATGTGTGTGTGTGTGTGTGTGTGTGTGTGAAAGAGAGAGATATTAGTACCATGAGGCTTACATAAAATCTTATAGTTATTTTTAACTTTATTTATTTTATTTTATTTTTATTTTTTTTTTTTGCAGTTTTTGGCCGAGGCTGGGTTTGAACCTGCCACCTCCAGTATATTGGGCCAGCACCCTACTCTTTTGAGCCACAGGTGCCCCTCTCTTATAGTTATTTTATCTCATGGTTTATTTTAAGGTAACAACAGAAATCAGATGTAAAAACTCTACAATTTTTCCTCACCCCCATTTTAGTCTATCAATGTCACACTTCATATAAGTGTGTACTAACAAATTATTGCAGGTATGGTTACTTTTTAATACTTTTGTCTTTTAACTTTTATGCTAAAGTTAAAAGTTATTTACATATCATTTTTACATTATTAAGGTAATCTGAACTTCACTGTATATTTACCTTTATCAGTGAGTTTCATGCTTGTATGTTTTCATGTTATTTCTTAATGCCTTTTTATTTCTGAAGAACTTTCATTAACATTTCTTGTTAATGGCCTAATAGCAATGAACTTCCTCAGATTTTTGTCTGGTTGGGAATGTCTTTATATTTTCTTCATTTCTGAAGGATAACTTAGCAAGGTAGTGTTCTTTGTTGGCTGTTTTTTCTTCTTAAGTACTTTGAATATATTATCGGACTTCCTCATGGCCTGGAAGTTTTCTTCTGAGAAATTTGTTGATAACAGATTTCTATCATTATGGAGGTTCCCTTGTACATGATGAGTCTCTTTTCTTTTGTTGCTTTCAAGATTCTCTCTTTTTCTTTGACTTTTGACAAATAGACTATAATGTGTTTCATAATAGTCTTTTTGGGGTTGCTCTTATTTGGAATCCTTTGCTTTTTGATATAACTGAATGTCCATGTCTCTCCCAAGATTTGAGAAGTTGCCAGCCATTATTTCATTAAAGTTTCTGCCCTTTTCTTTCTATCTTCTCCTTCTTGAACTCCCATAATTTGTATATTTGTTTACTTGGTGTCAACTCCTAGGTCTCATGTTTTCTTCACTCTTCTTCATTCTTTTCTTCTCTTTGTTTCTTGCTATGATTCAATCTTTCCCCAAACTTTGTAATGGAAATTTACTCTTCAATGTAATTGAGACTTTTAAAAGGTGATTAGATCATGACAGATCTACATGAATAGATAAATGCCATTATCACTACAATGGGCTCATCACAGGAGTGGATTTGTTATAAAAGTGAGTTGAGCTCTCTATAAGGCATGTGCTGCTCTCTTTCTCTGCTGCCTTCCATGACTGGATGAAACAGAATAAAAGCCTTTGCCAGATGTGATCCCCTCAATTTTTGACTTTCCAGCTGGAAGAAATAAATTTCTATTCATTATATGAATATATATGACCTGGTCAGAGATATTCTGCTATAGCAATACAAAATAGACTAAGACAGGAAATTGGTACTAAGATGTGAGGATGTGAGGCTGCTGCTATAAAAATACCTGAAAAATGTAGAAGTGACTTTGGAACTGGGTAATGAGTAGAAGTTGGAAGAATTTTGAGGAGCAGGCTAGAAAAAGCTTATATTGCTATGAATGAAGAGTTAAAGATAATTCTGGTGAAGGCTCAGAAGTTCTAAGAGAAGAAATACAGGGAAAATCTGAATCTTTTTGGAGATTACTTGAATAGTCATGATGAGAATGTGGGTAGAAATATATAGTAAAGTTCATTCGGATGAGGTCTCATTCGGATGAGGTCTCAGATGGAAGCGAAGAACAAGGTAATGGAAACTGGAGTGAAGGTCATCCTTGTTACATAGTTGCAAATAACTTGACAGAATGATGTTTATGTCCTAGAACTCTGTCAATGATGGAATTAAAGAGCAATAAATCAGGATATCTGGAAGAAGAAATTTCTAACCAAAATATCAGAGAAGCTGTGTGGCTTCTTTTAACAGCTTACAATAAAATGCAAAAAGAAAGATATGACTTAAAGACAGAATTTTTAATTAAAGGAAAACAGTGGAAAGACTTGGAAAATCTGAAGCCTGACTGTTTACAGAGTTAAAAGGAGTGTTTGGAAGGGCAAAACCAAGAATGTAGCCAAGCAACTTTTTCCTAAGGAGATTAAGATGAATAAAAGAATGCTATTCATCAAGGTAACAGGAGTAAGTAAGACGCTCAAAAGCAGAGATCTTTGAGGCTTCCCCTTCCATCATAGAGCAGGATCAGGATCTTAAGGGCAAAGTTTCCAAAAAGGGACTGGCAAGACTTCAGTATTCACTTCCCAAGGTCACATCGGCATTCTGCTTCACACACCCTGGCACAACACCCCTTTGTCAGATTGAGGTGTGCCTTTTGGAGGGCACAAATGATAAGCCTTGGCAATGTTTATACAGCACCAGCTGTGGGGTCTTGATGTCCTCCACCTAGATTTCATATGTACATATATTAGAGAGTGTCAGAATCATAGTTCATTGTAGCCTCCAACTCTTGGGCTCAAGAGATCCACCTGCCTCAGTCTGCCAAGTAGCTGGGACTATAGGTGCATACCACCACACCCAGATATTTTCATTTTTTGCAAAGCCTGAGTCTTGCTTTATTCCTTAGGCTGATTTTGAACTCTTTTCCTCAAGGGATCCTTTTGCCTCAGCCAACAATAGGGATTACAGGTGTGAGCCATTGTACCAGTCCTGCTTCTCTTTTTAAATGTCCCTTAGTAAATACTGACATGTTACTTTTATTTTAGACAAAGATATAATATTGTATGAAACCTCTACTACTATGTTCAACAGAATTGCAAACTGGCATCTTTTTATAATATGGCAACTTTCACAACTGTACATTCTCTTTAACTCCTACTGCCATTTTCTTAGTTCATACCATTACCATTAACTTATTTCATTACAAAATTCTTAGTCTCCTTGCCTCTAGCACTGCAATCTATTTTTCACATTATAGCCAGAAACAGTTAGCTAAAATGTAATTCAAGTTACTTTTTACTTATCAACCTTTCAGTGACTTCCCAGTGCCTCCAGGATTAAGACTAAACTGCTGACCAGGCGTGGTGGTTCCATCTGTAATCCTAGCACTCTGGGAGGCTGAGGCAGATGGATTGCTTGAGGTCAAAGTTTGAGACTAGCCTGAGCAAAAGCAAGACCTGGTCTCTACTAAAAAATAGAAAAACTGAGGCAAGAGTGCTTGAGCCCAAGAGTTGGAAGTTGCTGTGAACTATGATGCCATGGTACTCTACCCAGGGCCAGTCTACCCAGGGTGATAGCTTGAGACTGTCTCAAAAAAAAAAAAATACTAAACTGCTCAACTTGGTTCATCTTTAGAACCTGGCTTCTATTCAACCATGCATCCTCACTTCTGACCATCTTTTTTCAACATATATCACTCTGTATTCCTCTGTGGTACTGTCACTCTGAGTTCACTATCAGTTTCTCAAGTTAACTGAGACAAGATTTCTTAAATAGGTAAATAGCAATTTGAAAAATTTCCTTTCCCAAAAATTTCAATCAGAAATTAATTTTTTTCAATTTTTTCTTCTTTTTTTGAGACACAGTCTCCCTCTGTCACCCTGGATAGAATGTCATGGTGCATATTTCACAGCAACCTTAAACTCTTGGGCCCAAGCAGTTCTCTTGCCTCAGCCTCCCTAGTAGCTGAGACTACAGGCACCATCCAAGATGCCCAGCTAGTTTTTCTATTTTTGGTAGAAATGGGATCTCACTCTTGTTCAGGCTGATCTCAAACTCCTGAGCTTAATCAGTCACCCGTCTTGGCCTCCCAGAGTGTTAAGATTGCAGGCCAACTAATTTGCTTTCTTTTGTTTTTAGAGACAGAGTCTCACTCTGTCTCTGAGACTGGAGTGCAGTAGCATAACCATAGCTCATTGCATCTTCCAGTTCCTACAAGAGCTCCACCAACCTCAGTCTCTCCAGTAGCTAGGACTACAGGCATGTGCCAGCACACCTGACTAATTTTTAAAAATTGTTAGAGATGGGGTTTCACTGTATTGCTCAGGCTGGTCTTGTGTTCCTGGCCTCGAATGATCTTCCCAGCTTGGCCTCCCAAAGTGCTGGAATTAATAATATAAGCATGAGCCTCCACATCCAGCCTAAATTACATTTAAATCCTTAAAAAAACCAAAAATGTTTTTTCAGCATAATCACTAATTCTTAAAAGTCACATAACCCACAATAGCCTTATTCTCTTTCCCTTTTTATACTTTTAATGAGCCCAGAGCCTAATTGATTAAATAAGTATAACTCTATCAACCATAATAACAAATTGATTATAAATTCAGTTTAACACACATATCAGAATACAAAGTACATAGTATGTTCTTTGAGTCAGTAAACAAATGTCTTATTTCCTGATCTTAATAATTTCTAACTGTATAATGTTTGGAGCTTTCACAATCTACCTTGGTGAACACTGGAAAAGAAATTCTGCAAGTTATTACAGTAGAACCTCTATAGTTGATCACCTCTCTACATTAACCACATCCTTAAATTGGCCTTACTTTCACAGAACAGACATGTACCACATGTACTCCATGGAAGAGTATATTGACCACTATATATTGACCACTCTGTAAGTTGTATTGTGACCTCTTGGCCTGTGACACATGATAATAATTTACCCTGTGTAACTTGACCAGCTGAGTCCACCCTACAATAAGGAGTAGAAAGTGTAGGGTGGTTGCCCGTTAGTTGTATTGTTTTATCTTTAGTCTAAGATTTTTTTTCATGTTTTATTATTATCATGGTTGGATTAGGGCTAGCATCCTATTATTTATCATGTATTGTGGAAGATTTTTTTCAACGTGAAAGACTGATCTGAAATGTAGGCATATCTCACAATTACTGAAAAATTTCACAGTTAATCAAAAGATGGTGGCCCAAAGAAAGAACTCAGAGAATTGGCATCAAAAGAAAAGGTTGATCTACATTTCCCATAAATCAGCAGCCAAAGAAAGGGGACTAAACATTTTGGTGTTAGCAAGAACACAGTTAGCAACATCCAAAAGCATAAACATAAGTATTTTAAGAGATACAGTAAAGAAAGTGGAGAACTACAGAGGAAAATGAGGTACATTTTCCTCAGTGAAGTCAATGAAGCTACATTAAGCTGGTTCAATTAAATGAGGGTAGTTAACGCTCGAATCTCTGGCCAATGATTTGAGAAGTGGATAAAAAAAGTTACATAGGAATTTAGGGAGGCACATTTCCAAGCATCAAGTGCTTGGCTGGAGAAATTTAAACTGTAACATGAGCTCTCCTAGAAAGACTTGTGTAGTGAATCCAATAGTTCCAGTAGAAGTTCAAGAAGAGTTAATCAAAAAGTTCCCAGACTTCACCAGAGGCTTCAAAGATAGCAACAGCTTCTTTAATGTTGATGAATGGGGACTCTTTTTTTTAAGGCAATGTCTGACAGGAGCCTCATCATGAAGAGTGACAAATGTAAGAGCAGAAAACTTTCCAAAGAACATCTCACAGTTCTGTCTTATGCTAGCTCAACTGGAGAGAAATTAAAGCTCTTGGTAATTGTTAACTTGGCAAAGTTACATGCATTCAAGAACCTGAAGCCTGAAGAGCTCCCCATCACTCGAAGATCAAACAAATGCATATGGAGGACTGGTGCCCTATTTGGGGAGTGGATAAGCTGTATCAACTGAGAAATGAAGAAGAAATGGTCTAGTCTACTGACAGTAGATCACTTTCCTGTGTGAATCATCTCACAAATGTGACGCTGAAATTTCTACCTCCAAACACTATCTCAAAAATCCAATTTCTTGAACAAGGCATCATCAAAACATTTAAAATGCACTACTGAGCCCAGCCTCTGCAATGTGTCATTACTAAAACACAAACCTGTGACCTGCCTGTGGATGCAACTTCATCTGCTGCACCAGTTTATATTCTGGATGCTGTCCTCTTGATCAGTTCTGCTTGGAAGAAAGTTCAGCCAGAAGTAATACAGAAGTGTTTCAAGAAAGTTGGATTTGTCATAACCCCAAAGCATAGTGTTTTGGGCCCAGCAGACAACCCATCTCTGATGGCAGAATTGGAAGATTTGGAAATTTTGTTTCAATAGATGATGAAGTGGCAACCTGTAATGAACCTGACCCAGAAAGCAATTTTTGAAACAATAGTGACTGAACTACAGACCTGTGTAAAAGTGCATGAAGCAGTTTATGAAGTGGCAGAAGTGAGGATGATGCAGAAATTACAGAGACTCCAAAAGAAGAGGATGTCAGGCATCTGACAACACAGTTAAAGTCATTTGCTATGGAAAAATACTGTAGGTATGCTGAGTGGTGTAGCCAGCATTGGGAGTGTTTTCTCCATTTAAATTTGTAATTAAAAAAAGACTGATATTGACTCTTTTTAAAGAAAGAATAATTAAACTGTGAGAAAACAGTTAAGTGTATATTGATTTTGTATGCTACTATATGTATGATTTTATTGTTTTTTGATGTATTATTTTATATGATATTCCCTAATAAAAGCAATACAAGAAAGTAAAGTACATGTATGTGTCAGTACAGTACACCTAGTTCCCTAAGCCGACTACTTCCATATGTTGATCAGTTTGTTACAATCCCTTGGGTGGTCAACAGTGGTCAACTTAGAGGTTCTACTCTATTTAGAAGAGATTCACTATAGAAAGCACACAATCACATCATAGATAGGTATTGTTTCTAACAGAGATTCTCTTTAGTAGCTGACTCAAAATTCTATTACAGTGTCTGAAATATATAAGAAGCCAGCCAATCCAGAATAGGTGTCTCCAGAGGCTTGGTTTGCACCACTGACATCACTCAAGAAATCTCTATCCTCCCTCCTCTGCTATAAAAGCTCCACCCTGCCTTTTCTTCACACTTTGGCTCTTTCTCAACTTCTTACCACCAGAGCTGAGGGATAGGTCTTCAACACAGGTGGTTTGGGTAGTATAGAAAATCCTGGGTATAAACCCATACACCTATATATAGCCTGAGACTAAAGGCCTAAAGGAGGAGATGGGGAAAGACTGGGAGAGAAGCGGAGAGAGCTTCTCTCTTCCCACTAGAATTCTCTCCCTCTACCAGGAGCCTTAATGTTTTCTGTATTCTTTTCTGTGAATAAATTCTGTCTTACGAAAAAAAAAGAAAGAAAGAAAGAAAGAAAATCCTGGGTATAACATTGCACAGGCCGCCTAACTTTGAAGCTGCAACTCCTTCTTCTATCCTGCTACTCCCAACCCAGACATATTTATAACAATAAGCCTTGCTAGAAGGCCAGGGTTAGTCTAAAGACTTCAAAATAAGAGGTTGGACAATTAAGTTCTCAAACTCGTACTAGAAAAAGGGCTACATACCTCACTGCTGAATACCACCATGGTCACCTTCCAAGTACTCCCTTTGCCCATCTGGTGACTGTAATGATATTCAGCAGTGAAGTTTGTAGCACTTTCTCTAAGATGACTTTAAAACTTAACTGTCTGATCTTGTATGTACACATACACACATGTGCACAAATTGACATATACATTGGTAACTTATCCTTTTACTAAACCCTAAAATTTTACCTTTCTCTTGGGGAACAAGCGAGAATTTCTCCAGACATTTATGGGGGTCTTACCACAAATATATGGATAGACAGGTAGCTTAATGTCTTATACCTCCTTCAGCGGCCAAGAGCTACAGATGCCCACAGGTTTTGTTGGAAAGTTTGCCTGCCCACTTGTTTTCCTCAGTGAGACACTAGCTGAGTACTCAAGACTTAATTACACTCCTTGGTGTTACCTAATCCACAGGGAACTTGCATATCTTTGCCACACCACATTGTGGAAATCCAGACTGATCTATTGCAAATCTCCTTTGTTTAAACCACTGATCAGGTAGGCAGAGAGAGAGATGAACAAGTGTATCGCCTAAATTAACACCTAATCTGAAAATAAAATGCAAATCATCCCTTCCTGAAGGCATCTTCAATCTCTTCCAGTGATTCTCTTGGTAGAAAGCATAGTGTTGGGAGCTAATTCTACCACTTCTTAATCATCCTTCGAGTTGTTCCTAGATCCTGTGCATGAGAGTGGTGGGTGGTGGGGTTCTGGTTCTAGCCATTGTCAGAGTTGACCACCCATCTTTGACCACTCCCCACTTGCCATTTGGGTAATAGGAACAGTTAAACACAACCTCCTGACATACATAAATTTTAGAAAAACCAGCGCATATGTACATGATAGATGAAAACAAACAATACTGCATGTAATAATAAGTATAAGCAAATATGCCTTTGGAGGATTCATACACCACATGTTTACAGACATGTGAACTCACTGCAAAACAAGCGGAAAATAGGAAGAGAAAAATCAATTATCTGTAGAATCACTAGCTTCAAATTCATAATAAGAATGTTAAGAAAATACAGTAAGATTTTATGAACTCAATAAAGATCTCAATAAAGCTGTTGCATTAAAAGAATGAAAAGAATGTTCAGTAAGACAATGAAACAAACAGGAAAGGAAAGGAGGAAAGACAAATAGTCATTCATCTTAAAAAGGTAAAACATTTAGTCTCCATGGCATTGAATCACTTACAGAAAAAATAGGAAGGAATCTAATTTAAGTATCTGAGAAGGCTTTGCACCAACTCAGACATCCAAGACTTTATCTCAGAAAGAAAGTAAAGAAATTGGATCTCTTTTAAAATGTACTCTTAATTTCCTCAGTTTATTTTCTTCCAGATCACTTTAAGATTTTACAGAAATAAATATAAAATCACCATGTTGCCTTTTAAAATTAAAAAAATTGAAAACACAATACTTTATTCAATCAGTAAAACAAATGGTAAAATAAAACATTTTAAAATATCTTAGTTCCAAAATATGGTGAGATAGGAGAGGGGGCACATAGTTATGGGTAGGAGGAATTAACTACTATCTACTAAATCTATGTATAACTACCAGGGTTTTTTTTTTTTTTGGAAAAGCTATACTTTTATTAAAACAAACACATAGTAAAACCTAACCCAGCTGAGATTTTAGGCTTAAATATGTAATTTGTTCCACTTTAAAAGATTTTTGGTATCTTTGGAACTTTTTATCAAAAGGTTAAGTTATTAGTGATATTTTGTATCACTAAACACTTTTCCTTTCTTCAACTTTGAATGTTACATTTCTTTGAAAAGAAGCACTTTCTATAAGTTGCTACACTGTCTAGGAAAAAAACATTATTTTCTTCAAGGATTCTGTGTGTTTACCCTAAAGAACCTGCCTTGTGCTAATATATTTCTTTTCAGTCATTCTAACTGAGTACACAGACACAAGAACAGATATGTGTGGCATTTTTCTGAATCTCTTTCAACAATAATAGAGGTTGTTAATTTTGCTTAAGATGCTTTTCCCCAGAGTACCTAAAAGGTAATCAGCTCAAGCAAGGTCTAAAAACTTTCTAACATAAACTTGTCCTTATAGCCCAATCTCCAACTCTTATGAAATCAGAATTTATTAACATGAACCCAAAGCTATAACACCATTAAAAGATAAGTATTACTCTCCATTTCACCCACTTACACAACACTGTCTAAGCATGCTTCTACCAAACTTAACATCAACATCCTATCTAACCACCCTGGATCAGCTTAACAAACTTATTATAATATCTTATTGACCTCACGGGTTCCTTTTCATTTACTGACCTAGTCTGCATTTTAAACAAATCATTCCCTATCCTAAAGTTGTCCTACAATTTCTTAACATGCCAATAAAATACAAAAACAAAAAAAGACATACAAAATACAAGACCAAATTTTTTAATATTGGAATCAATATATGTAAGATTATGTTTCATAATATAACAATACAACAAGAAAAATAAAAGAATTATAAAAACTGTACACATTCTTCATTGAAAGTATACATATAGGCAATTTAGAGAATTGCTATTTCACTCATAACTTTTCATACGCTATGTGACTAAACAGAAAGTTTAAAGTGAAATAACAAATTTCTTCTGCTCAATGCCTATATGCGTACTTTGAATGAACAACTTATATATTAATATTTAAAATTTTTAATGTGATAGGTGAGCTTGCTTCTTGCTTGTCAGTTTGTCCAATCTAGGTTGGATTGATGACAATGCTACTCTCAGGGGATAATGTATATTTAAACTGTTTCTATGTTTTGTTTTAATAACACTTAATGTAGAGAACCCAGTCTCACAGAGGTATGTTGAGGGGAATAGAAGAAGAGATTTTAAAGCAATCTCTGAAAGTTCAGGATATTCATTTTTAACTTTTATCCAAAATGAAGGAAGTGATGCCGTATTTTCAAAATGTATTTTCAGTCCTTCATCAGTAGCCAGCTTCAACAACTTATCCCGTAGAGTTACAGTTAAGTTTAAATTATCTTTTGATGAAAGAAATGGATTTTGGATCCATGAATTTCCTATGCGTGGATCTTCTTTTGATGGAAAATAAAATTCAAAACATTCTAACAAATTAGTAAGATGTTCACTAATAACTTTTCGCAGATACCCAATATCAAGGTCAGTACCTACTTCATGGATAATTGTTGTTAAATTATGGAACATGTCATAACAATCTGTAGAAATTCTATTTTTCCAAACTTTTAACTTTTGTTTTTGTCCTTCAATCTTATCAGCCATTGAAAAACACGTTGCATTCTTTCCTTGCATAGAAGCATTGAGATCATTAAAAATACTGAAGATATCAGACAAATAAACAAATCTGGCTGTCCAATTTACATCTTTAAAAAGTTGCGACCAAACAGGTTTCTTGCCTTGCAGAAACACTAAGAGTTCATTTCGTATTTCAAACATTCTTGACAGAACTTTTCCCTGTGATAACCATCGTATCTCAGCATGTAGTAACAATTGCTTATGATCAGCTTCCATATTATCACATAATAAAGAGAATAATCTTGAATTTAAGGCATTGGATTTTACATAATTCACAATTTTTACTATGTCAGTAAGCACACTATTTAGGTCAGCTGACACTTTTTTCATAGCAAGACTTTCACGATGAATGAAGCAATGTGTTGTCTTACATTCTGGTGCAAGTTCCTTAATCTGGGTAACCACTTCAGAATGTTTTCCTGTCATTGACGCTGCACCATCAGAACATACCCCTACACAAAACTTAAATTCCAAACCACATTTCTTAACAATATAATTCTTCACAGCTTCATACAGTTCTGAGCTAGTTGTATTTGTAGGTAAAGAGGCTGAAAAAAAGAACTCTTCTTTTATATCATCATTGTGTTCAAACCTCACATAGACTAAAAGAATTATCATGTTAGCAATATCTCGGCATTCATCAAGCTGCAATGAAAAATACCTTGCTAACTTGATTTGTTCTATGAGTTGGTCTTCCATATCATTAGCCAGTTCCTGAATACGTCGAGCTATGGTGTCATTGGAAAGTGGTACTTGAGCTACCTTCTTTGCTGCAGATTCACCTAACATTTCCAAGCAAACTTCTTTGATGCAGTCTTTCACTAGTGTCTCAGCAATTGTGTAAGGTGTTTTAGACTTAGCAACTGGAAGTGCTACTTTATACGAAGCCCGCAAAGCACTAATGTTTATATGAGAAACGTTGAATACCTGTTTTGGTTGAATTTTTAATTCACTACTCTTTCTTTCAAAGAATTCTTTTGGTTGTGAACTTACTTCTTTATGTTTTGAATATAAATGTCGTTTAAGTTTTGATGGTTTCATTGCCTCATTAGCCAGTACATCTCCACAAATAATACACTGTGGTTTTAGTATTTCACCATCAATTACAGCTACAAAACCAAACTCAATATATGAAGGGTCATATTTCCGAGTAAAACTAGTATGAACTCTTTTGGTTTTCCCTTCATCACAATGACTTCTACTATTACCATTTCTTTTATTACTACTGCTATATTCAGAAAAGTTATGTCTTTTCTTCACAAAAAAGTCCAGTGAAGCTTGTTTCGTCATCTGCAAATTAAGATTAAAAACAATTAACACAAATTTTACTTCCCTCCCTTAGCTAATAATGTTAAACCACAAATTAAAAATTGGACTCAATTAAAAATGAAAGATTACTTTAAAATTAAGTTATAAAAATAAATGCTTACATTTTCCTGGGATCACATACTTTTGGGTTATTGCTAAAAAAACTAAGTATAAAATATCACAACATTGTAATGTGAATCTATTGTTTGTGACTAGTGTGTGCATTACTCCTATCACATGTGACTCACCTTGAGAGTTTAAAAACACCTAACTAGGTCTATAAGATGAATCCATTAATCACATACTTGGATGCTGAAGGAATGTCAAACTGTTGTAAATGTTTCTAAATACTTCTATCAATTTTTATACTTAACTCATCATGGAATGGTAAAGATAAATTTCAAGCCAGCACTGGTCTGCAGATCACACTTAGAGAACTGTTGGCCTAAATTATGTATAACCTCCATATTTCAAAACATTATCCATTACTGCATAAAGCCTAAGGTTTTAAAATCTCTTTTGGTTTTATCTCATGTTTTCCATTTAAACACTAAAATTGAACCCTTTTCCAACACTAATCCATATCTTCCCAACCAAATTTATCCCCCTCCAGACTCAACATGTCCTTTTTTTTGGCTAGCCTCATCACTCAAGTTCATACAACTGAAACAAAGTGATATTAATTTCATCTATTCCCAAATTGTACTTCTTATATAGAAACATACAATCATAGATACTATTTATCACTTCAATCTTAGCTCTCTCAGTACCCTAAGAAATGACTGACATCCGAAAGGAGTAAAAGAAATACTATTCATCACTCTGGAACAATAAATGAGGAAACGTTCAAAGTTATAAATTCCAACTTAAAAAAAGAGGGGGAGGCACTAAAGGTAATTAGCCTTTCTTTGGGAAAAATATATCCAAAGCAGTCAAAATGTACTTTTATATAGCTTATTAAATAATTCTGATTCATCATGATCACAGTAAAGTGTAATGAGGCCCTTCCTCTGCATTCATCTAGAGCAGATATTCAAACTCTTACCCAGTCTTCTACTTTATCACTTGAAAAGGATGTCTCTGATGGCTTTAACATTTTGGAAGGTTTAACAGGCAAGCTTCTTTGAATCTCATCATGTTTCCTTTTCACTGCACTGGTTTCGTAGCAAAGACTACAAGTTATCTGGTGACCATAGCCTTCAGTCTCATGTGGAGATGGCACTCCACATATTGCATGTACATTTCCATCACATGATATGCAACGACTAGCACCTGTGCATTCTTTTTCACAAACTACACAGGATAAAAATCTCAGTCTGCTCACAGGAGGGTTTTTTCCAGCAACCTTGGGAGGAACAGAAAGATTATCTTCAATGTCACTACTATCTGTTCCTATCTCAAAGTTTTCTTCATATTGGGCTCTAAGAGTATTTTCAAACTCTTTTTCAGCCTGATAATTTTCTGTGTGCAGGCTGGCAACAAGTTCTTCTGTTAATTGAGAGTGAGACAGACCCAGTTTAGCTTCAGAGATAAATGTACCTTCACATGGAGTCTGCTGCATGCCTCTGTGATAAGGTTGGTTTTGGGTCATCTGAATGAACCACAAAAATTCAGCCCATTGTGACGAGTTGTTAGTTTGCATCCAAGAGAAAATCCTCTTTTTGATATCCTCATTAGTTTGTTCTGTAGAACTTTGGCTTTGGCAGGTCCGAGGCTTCCCATGGACAATTTTTAGTTCTGGCCAAATATTACTGAGTTCACTGACAATCTGACTTGAAAATTCCCTTCCATTGTTTGATTGTAGGACACTAGGCACTCCAATAATTGTAAAAATATCTAAAAGAGCACGTGCAACTTCCTTAGGCCTTTTAGATTTTAATGACCGCAAAAAACTTAATTTTGTATGAAGGTCTCGATAATGCATAATAAATTTATACTCACCATCAGGATTCAATTGCATGTCTATAAGATCTACTTGGCATCTTGAATTAACTTCCTTAATTGGTTTTGATGTTAGGACTTTCTTGAGTTTTGAATTTTTCTGTTGGCATAGCTTACAGAGTGTCAGGTATAGCATTATAACTTCTTTTGTGATGTTCTTGTATTTTGCTTGTAGTTCTTTTTCCATGCGGGTACGTCCACCATGTCCAATGCTGAGATGTGTATCATGCAGAATGTCAAATAAGTCCTCACTGTGTAAGTAATACCGTATTTTATCTGTTTCCCCATTTATAGCCTCAATCAGTTTCTCATTTCCTTGCACAAGGATCACATCAAATCTAGCCAAGCGACGGTAGTCAACTGATTCCTTTTTTGCCTTAGCTTTGGCCTCTTTCACTTCCCTTATCAGTTGACAGTACTTTGCTTTAGAAAATATCTTAGTATTATTACTTTTATTTTCCAGCAACACTGCTAAGCTTCTGAAGAACTTTTCTCTCATGTTTTCTGGTTCAATTTCTGCTTCATTAGTATCTAAGCTACTGAGGTTATTATCACCCATGCTCCGAGACATCATGGAAAGCCATAAAAATGACCCTAAAATAATAAAAAAGATTAATTAGGTATTTGGAAATCTAGTTTAAAATACATACATTGCACAAGTAACCAGCAGAGCTTAGGGTAGAAGAGGAAGCTATGGATATAAAAGGAGGATACCATTTTGCTCTGGGTGTCCAACCCTGTTGGAATGAACAGAGGATAAATGGAAAACTTCAGCCAGGAACAAAATGTTCTGATACATTAAAAAGTAGAAAGCTGACTCGGTGCCTGTGGCTCAGAGGGCTAAGGCACCAGCCATGTAAACCTGAGCTGGCAGGTTCGAATCCAGCCTGGGCCCGCCAACCAACAAATGACGGCTGCAACCCAAACAAAAATAGCTGGGCATTGTGGTGGGTGCCTGTAGTCCCACCTACTTGGGAGGCAGAGGCAGGAGACTCGCTTGAGCCCAGGAATTTGGAGGTTGCTGTGAGCTGTAATGCCATGACACTCTGCCCAGGGCGACAGCTTGAGGCTCTGTCTCAAAATAAATAAATGAATAAATAAAAAGTAGAAAGCTAGGCTCGGCACCTGTAGCACAGTGGTTATGGCACCAGCCACGTACACCGAAGCTGGCAAGTTTGAGCCTGGCCTGGGCCTGCTAACAAACAATGACAACTGCAACAAAAAAATAGCTTGGCGTTGTGGCAAATGCCTATAGTCCCAGCTACTTGGAAGGCTGAGGCAAGAGAATCGCCTAAGCCCAAGGGTTTGAGGTTGCTGTGAGCTGAGATGCTATGGCACTCTACCCAGTGCAACATAGTGAGACTCTGTCACACACACACACAAAAAAGTAGAAAGCTAGGAGCAGTATGCAGATTTAACCTCAAAGCACTATTTGACCTAAAACAGGATGCAAATTAATATTTGTATTTATTAATTACACAAGAACATTGCAGTGGCTACAGACGTCTCAGCAATACAAAAATAGATTTTTTTAAATCTTCAGAGTACACCATATTTTCTGTTTTATTCGGTCAGGTTAGCTGAATTATCAACATTTTGAGCTTACATTCCAACACAAGTATTTATGTCAGTTCCCTTTTGGGGCCTGTGAAACTACAAACTCAATGCAAATATCTTCAGTACTAATTTTAATAACATAAGAGTAGTGGATGAGTCTAGTGAAAAATCTCTGACTTAGCATATTTAATATGTTTAAAATAGTCATAATAACAGAAACTTCAAACTTATCTTACTAAGTCTTAAGGAAACATTAAAAAAAGTCGAATTAACATGTCATCTCCAAATAGCCTTATAGCTGCTTGAAAAAAATACTTTCTCTCAAGTCAACACTGCTTATACTAGCAATTTGCATACCAAATTCTAAACTAGTGAATTTAAATCATCCCAAATATTCATAATTTCCAAACTATATTAAAATTAATAACATGTTTCTGTTTTGGCCTCACTTAACTCTCAACTGTTCCAATAAGATCTCCTTAATCATTAAATTTAAAGTCACAGAGACTTCTCCTTTCCCAAATAACACAAGTTAGCAGCACTTTCTTCTTTAACTGTTTCATAAGTAGATCTAATAAGATTGTGAGTTTCTAAAAAGCAGATAACACTCACTTCTCCAGTATCTTTCCTGTTATCTAACATATTCCTACATTCGAAAGTGTGCAATACAAATTTGTTGATTAATAATAGAATGACAATACTCATGGTAAGTGCTACCTCTAAATGTGACTGAACAATTTCTTTCCATGCTGATCCATTTTATGCCATACTATGGAGCTGTATGCATCAAAGGAAAGTAAACAGGGATGAATTTGGAAGAGAAAAAGAATATAGGGGAATATAATTGAGAACCAGAAGAATAGGAGCCCTAGAAGTAAGCAGATGCAATATTAATAAGTCTAGAATAAGCAGAAAATAGGGAATTCAATGCTATAAGAGGAGAAAAACATTGTATTTATTACACTTACCACTTTTTTTGAAAAGACAGGTTCTCCAGAACCAGGCAAGCCTGTGCTTCCACCTCTATTACACATTATAACATCAACAGACCTTAAAATGCTAAGGGACATAGGCTTCAGAAGTTCCATATTCTTTGGAAGGATTTCTAAATAGTATTTCCAAGTCTTACACAGCCATTATGTGACAAAAATTGGAGGCAGAGGCTATGGTAATGGGACCTATTCTCAGGGTGAAGATTTGGAAAACAATATTTCAGGCAAATGAAAATTAGAAGAAAGGAGGGGCCACGATTTTATTTGCAGACACAGTGGATTTAAAGCAACAAAAGTAAAAAAAGACAAAAATGGACACTAGATGATGATTAAGGGAACAATACAACAAAAAGACATTCAGATTCTAAGTAAGAGGGCCTATGACTAAACTGACAAGTGCTTAATATTTACATATAAAGGCATCCCTGATTTATCCACATTTACTTATTAACTCCATTGCAAAGTATTCATGGGAAATACTGTGTTCAACTAATTCTGACATGATTACTTGGCTGTTTAATTTAGCTCCTTTAATCACTTTATGCTATACTGGTTGACTGTTCCTTCAGCCAAATTCACTAGAAGCTGAAATGGAATGGGGTTTGATGACTTTACAAAGACTAGACCCCTCCTCCCAAGTCTAACCCTTTTCCCCAGAACTAAATTATTCTCACCATTATCTTGAAGTGAGTGTAGCTCAGGAGATTCACATTCCATTCTGTCTTCCATAGACTGGAGCTGGGCACCTAAGGATTCCTTTGCAGAATCTGGAGGGGTCATTTCTTCCATAGGAACTTCCTGCCCATACATGCTTTGTGGGACCTGAAGACAAATAGGTATGTTTGATAATCAATGTAAATAATTATGGCATGTCATAGCTAAAACTCAAAACATGTTCCCTTTAAAATAGAATGTAAGAAGAATAAGAAAAAGCAGCTCGGCGCCTGTGGCTCAATGGGCTAAGGTGCCAGTCATGTACACCTGAGCTCGCGGGTTCGAATCCAGCCCGGACTGCTAAACAACAATGGTGGCTGCAACCAAAAAATGGCCGGGCATTGTGGCGGGCGCCTGTAGTCCCAGCTACTTGGGAGGCAGAGGCAGGAGACTCGCCTGAGCCCAGGAATTGGAGGTTGCTGTGAGCTGTGATGCCACAGCACTCTACCCAGGGTGACACCTTGAGGCTCTGTCTCAAAAAAAAAAAAAAAGAAGAAGAAGAAAAAATCAGTCTTCACTGAATTCTTAAAAAGAGTGAAAGAATAAGAAATGAAAAATGCTAGGACTAATAAATCCAGAAACTGATTGTCTCTATCAGACAGGAGTTGGTATTTGTCCCTTTGATTACTGTTTTTAGAAATAACAATGAAAATACATTAAAACTATTTCTCCTAAATTGTGATAATTGAAAGAAAACTGTAAGTTTCAGTATGGTTAAAAAAGTAAATATTGGGGGGATGAATCAAGGGAGTGGTGCAAATTACCTGATCAAGACCAATGAGCTGTTTAATTCCAGGAAAGAATGTGACAATTGTTTCAGATCAAATGTGGAAAATATTAGCCCAGTATGTTATAGAAGGAGGAAAAATAAAGATAACTGTGTTGGGTGGAAAAGAAAATATTATCCTCTCCTTACATTAATCATATATATATGATTTATAATTTCCCTATCATCCCCCAAATATATTTCATGGGTTTAAAAACAATTATGATCCAATCAGTGCTTATATTTATTTGTTATTTATAAATATAATAAATATTTATTATTTATTTGTTTTTTGAGACAGAATCTCACTCTGTCACTCTCAGTAGAGTGCTATGGCATCACAGCTCACAGCAACCTCAAACTCTTGGGCTTAAATGATTCTCTTGCCTCAGCCTCCCAAGTAGCTGAGACTACCGGTGCCCACCACAATGCCTATTTTGTTGTTGTTGTTGTCATTATCGTTTGGCAGGCCCAGGCCAGGTTTGAACCCACCAGCCCCAACGCATATGGCCAGTGCCCTAGCCACTAAGCTATAGGCGCTGAGCCTATGCTTGGTTTTTAGTTATATCTCTTTTGCTCTTTTTAATCTAAAGCCCTGCCTTTTAGAAATGATACTAAAGGTTAGATGTGGTGGCTCAGGCCTGTAATCCTAGCACTCTGTGAGGCCAAGGCAGGTAGATTGCTTGAGCTCACAAGTTCGAGACCAGCCTGAGCAAGAGCCAGACCTTGTTTCTAAAAAAATAACCAGGCATTGTAGTGGCACCTATAATCCCAGCTACTTGGCAGGTTGAGGCAAGAGGATCACTTGAACCCAAGAGTTTGAGGGTGCTGTGAGCTATGACACCACTGCACTCTACCAAGAGTGACAAAGTCAGTCTCTGTCTTTAAAGTAAATAAATTAAAATAAAATAAACTGACATTAAATTGTGAAGAGTCAGAGTCAGTTGTCTTATAGAACATCCCACATTAGGCATTTGTATGATTGTTCTTCGCAAGTAGATTCTAGTTAGACATTTTAAAAAGAATATGTGTGATGTATACTCTTTGTGTCACATTACAAAGCATATTCTGTTGGGTTATTTCATTGTTGTTGATGCTAAGTTTGATTATTTGCTTATGGTAGTGACCATTATATCCATTCAGAACACTTTTATCCTACTGCAATTAATAAGTCAACTACTGAATAACAATTTGGAACAATGTAAATATCCTATTTCCCAATGGTTTTAGCTTTCATGATCTTGTCTGAATCCATTTTTATACTAGAGGTTACAAAATGGTGACTTATTTCTGTAATTCCATCTACATTTATAAGCAGCAATTTTCAATAAAGAATTTTCTGTTCCTCTTCTTTTATATGTCTGGGATTTTTGTATTGCTATAGACATAATTTATAATCCAACCCATTTTGACACTCAAACTGTCTCAAATTTGGGCAGTGGGAGCCCCTTTGACCTGGCTCCTTTTGACATAACCCCACTAGACTTTGTAGCATATCCAGAAACAAACAATTCAAGGCCAACATTGTATTTTCCCTGTCCCAGACCTGGTTTCAAATATTTTTTCCAAGAAGTCCTGATTCATTTTAGAGGGCAACCATGTTTAGTAACAAAGACTGGGTAGTAGTAGGTAGGCTCATTGTTAATAAGGTTATCATCATCTCTAGGTCCTTTCCCAGATAGAACTGGTAAATATATTTTCTAAACTATCATGAATTTTATTCAATTTCACTACATGGTTTCCTCACCTTTCCATAGTCCATATTTGTATCTCCTCCTTGCACAAAGAAAAAAAGTTCAAAACAATGTCAGGATATTTATTCATTGACTTTATCCTACCATAAACAAAATAGTTTTAGGACACTTTGTGCTGTAGAACACTTCTAATAACATACATACTAAGTAAAATTCAGTTTGCCTTTGCAAATTTATACGTCCATCCACAGACAGAATGTCACCAAGAGTATAGTCAGAATACCATGTTCAAGTCACCTGAAATCCTTTTTGTTAGTTATTAATTTGATACACAATTGGGTTCATTTGTTTCTACTTGTGTTTAATCATTTTGAATTTAGCATATATTTTTAAATACTTAAACCATTTACGTGGTATCAAAAAATCCAAATATATATTTAGAGAAGTCTTCCTCATACTATTCTTACCCACTCCCGTAAGAAACCATTTTTTTCAATTGCTGCTTTACTTTGCTTACTTTTGTAAAAATAACTAAAAATATTACATATATACACACTTGTGCATTATATGTGTATTTACTTAGTGTGTGCATATATTATACTGCATATGAATTGAATATAAGGGTTTTCATATATATTTTTTCTTCATATTATACATACTAGGTCACACCTTCCTTTGTTCACTTAATATAAAAATATTACCTAGAAATCAGTTCACAAATATCTAGATACCTCCCCCCTCCCCCCCATTTTTAAAACTGGGTCTCACTGTGTTGCCAGGCTAGAGTAAAGTGGCATCATCTTAGCTCACTACAACCTCAAACCCCTGGGCTCAAGCAATCCTCCTGCTTCACCCTCCCAGGTAGCTGAGACTACTAGCGCCACTGTGCCTGGTTAATGTTTTTATTTTCTGTAGAGACAGGATCACACTGTTGTCCAGGCTGGTCTCAAACTCCTGGCCTCAAGTGATCCTCCTGCCTCAGCCTTCCAAGTTGCAAGGATTACAGGGGTGAGCCACCATGCCTAGCCCTTCATTCTTTATGTTTGCATAGGACCCCATTATATTGGCGTACTATAGTTTATTCAATCACTCTTACATGGATGGATATAAAGACTGTATATGTTTTGCTTTTATAAACGCTACAATGAGAAACTGTCTATGTTGTTTCTTATTTGTGGATATAAGTTTTCAAAGTAAATTCCCAAAAGTGACATTGCTGAGTCAAAGGGTAAACTCATAAATAGGTTTGTTAGATGGGGCCCAAATCCCCTTTGTAGGGATTGAACCATTTTGTACTCCATGAGTAATATATGAGAGCACCTGTTTTCTCAGGCCAACAGACTGTGTTGTCAAGTTTTTGAATTTTTGCCAATTTGTTAAGTGATAAATGGTTCCTCAGTATAGTTTTTTATTTTGCTTTTATTATTTTGTCAGCTTTTTTCTTAAGATCTCCGTATATTGCTAAGGCTTCTGCTTTAATTTTGAGAAAGGTTGCAACTGATTGCTTCTTTGCTCGGTGTTCAGCCCACACACTTAACAAATGTTCCATTTCTTCCATTTCTTTATACTTTGTTCTATAAGATTTTGTAGCAGTGGTAGTTGTTACAGCTAGATAACTTTCTTCTATTTCCCCAGCATTGTTTCTAATTGTACACAACATTGACTTCTTTAAGCTGGTTGCACAACCAATGTAATAGGTTCTTCCATTTCTTCAAAATACTTGATGATTTTCAGCTTTTCTTCACTTGTTAAAGCTTTTCTTCTTTTACGCTCACTAGCAGAAATGTTATTATCAGTATGCTTCTGTGGCACTTGAAAACCTCTTTGCTTGCTCATTTCTGGAATACAAAAAGTTTAGCAAAAAATGCACAAAGGTGGGAGGGAACCATGCAAATAAGCACTTTGAATACACAGACTGTTGCCAAGAGAGGCAGAGGAAGGATGTGGGGCAAATGGGCATTGTGTATAGTATTGTATGTATTTGTGACTTACTGCATTCAGCTATAATCAAATACTTTGAATTCAGCTGCTTCTACTTGGTGGCCTAAAATATTAACTTGCTGGGAAAACTCATGCATAAGCCAGCACAATTTTCGCATTATACCGACTCATTTCCAGCATACTGATCTCATATTAAAAGATTCTGCATTCCAGAAACATGATTTAACAGATCACACTGTATACATAAAGTATTCATATTCAAAAAGAGTTCAGATAAATGTATGAAGAGTATCACTACATAAACATAAAGGTGTCTGGCAATATCTCCATAATGTTCTAAAATTACTGTCATAGAAGGTAAATACACTGCCTTAAAAATAACTCGTGTAATAGTAAAAGATGTCTAAAATTCTACTAAAAAAGAGTACTGGGCTCAAAACACTTTATATACTAACAACTCTAGGCACTGAAAAGAACTAAGGAAATCATGCCATTATCTCATTGTACAGATGAAGACAATAAAGCCCCAGAGGTGTGATATGCCCAGGGTTACATAGCTAATTAGTGTAACAGAGACTATGACAGAACCCAGCCAGATCTTATGATTTAATGTTTCCTGATAAATTCCATTAAATTAGTCTACTTCTCCATTTGTCACTCCTAGCAAGTATTCCATCTTTTCTTACACTAATTTATTTTCATATAGGAAAAAGTAGTGGGTGGACACCCTAAGAAGAGATATCTACACAAGATGTTAGTAATGTTTTGTACAATTTTATCTGCTACTGCATATTTCTTTAATCTCATAGTTACTAAATATATTTTCTGCTGGTAAAGAATAGATCAAAGTTTTCCATTTGTTTAAATCCTTTACTTATTTGGATCAGCTATCACTTACATAGACTGTCACCTCCTAAGCAAGAAACTACTCATCTATAGTATAATGTTCCAAACCAGAGTTTGCAGACACAAGTATGAAAACTCCCACTTACTCCATTCTGGACCCATACACCCAAGTTCTCCAGAGAAGATGGCATCTCCAATTTCTCACCTCCTGTCTAGGGTCATCAAGCTCCCTCTCCAAATCTTCTAGCACAGTCACCGCCTCCTCACCACTCCCAGGATTCTGATCCCGCACCCAAGCTTGGAGCTCCTCAGGCAGGATAATCAAGAACTGCTCCAGCACCAGCAATTCCAGGATCTGTTCCTTGGTATGTATCTCTGGGCTCAGCCACTGACAGCAAAGTTCCCGTAATTGACTCAGAGCCTCCCTGGGCCCAGGTGTCTCCTGATAGCAGAACTGCCTGAAGCGCTGACGAGAGAGTTCCCTGGTATGAGACAAATTTCTAGGTAGGCAGGATTCCTGATCCCACGTATGGTCTTCTTCTTTAACCTTTACTTTGATAATTTCTCCTTCTTCTGACACCTGGTCAGCCACGGCTGGAAGGACCCTAGAAACTGCCTCCATCCTGAGCTTAGGTCAGAAAAGAGTCTCTTCAGTTGAGATCTAAGCAGATGGGTGATTCTATTTGAGCTCCTTTTTTTTTTTTCGTCCTAGGTCAGGAAAGTTTTCGATGTAAGAGAACACTGCTAACACAGGACAACTACAGAAGCAGTTCAAAAAGACTTGTTTACTTGACAACATAGGGCAGTTACTCGAACCATGAACAGTGAGCACAGAAAACTGTGCTACTTATTACAACTGCAGGGCTGCAAAATGAGCAGCAGGATGCTTGCAAGACTGAAAAAATGAGATTATCAAAGCACTTTAGCCCTGAATAAAGCCTGGGTATACATACGCGCCCAACCAAGGAGGAAGGGTCGCCCCGAAGATCGGAGCTCCCAGCAGCCTGGGCGGGGTCGGCAACCAAGAGGGGCTCCTCGCACACCACCAACCGCCAAGGAGAAGGCCCGATCGTTGCCGCACACACGCTCCCCTCTCCTGACCACAATATTCACCTCTGAGGAAGTCAGACTCCCTCGAATACAGACTAATGAACCGAGAAAATGCTCCCGGGCAGAGGTTACACCTCCACAACCACAACCGCCTCTCGGCGGACGGGATCCGGCCGGGCCCAGAGAGCGGTGCTCACTTCCGGTCCGCTCTAGGATTCCAGGTGGTGCTGCGTTCTCAGTGGTTGTGGTGGGACGTGCAGTACCGGTAATATTGGGTAGACAAGTACTCTTTAAACTACAGACAGCTAATTCCAGAGCTGCCAAGTTATCTGGCATCTCGGTGAAAAGAGTTTCACGGTGTGAACAGCGCTGGCTTTAGAGGCTGCTGCTCTGTTTTCCCGTCACCATGATAAATCACTGTTTGTCGCTCAGACCCGCGGTTTTCAACGCGTAGACCTGAAACAAAAAGTACAAGAAGATCGCTAATTCGACAACCAAATCAGTGATTCTGTATTCCCCCCTCACTCGCCTTTTCTCGTTAATTTCGGGCCACTCACCCTTTTCCCAGCTACCATAAGTAAAACTTGAAAAAGAACCGTAAAATCTAGTCCATTTTTTCCATTTTACGGATGGGAAAACCAAGACCCATTAAGAAAGAAGTCCTCTACTGAGTAGCGGTAGCCAGTTCAGCTATTTCTGGCTCCGTGAGCTGTGACTAAACAATCGTGGTTAACTGGTCCTAGAAAACGAACAAAGTCTGGACGGGTGTTCAGAGCCTACAGAATCATTTGAGTGGAGTAACCAGAAATTTCTCGCCTGGCTCACTCTCCTTCAAGGAGCAACTACATTCCGCCAGAGGTCTGGGAGCGCATCCTCTCGGGTGCCTGACTTAGATTATTAACCCATCTTCATCCCAGCCTGCCTCTACCAGCGGTTCTCAACCTGTGAGTCTCGACCCCTAGGTTCCATTTGTAACAACGCGGCAAATAGGAAAGTTGAGAACCACTGCGAGTTTAGACCTTGGGAGCGCTCAATAAACAACAGATCCTGGAAGAAAAATTGTTGAATTCTTGAATGGCTTCACTTCCCCATTCTCTAATTCTGCTTTGACCTCTGTATGAATTACTCACATTTTGGCATAACATTTCTTTTGGAAATCTTTAATAAAAAATGTATTACCCTTGGAGTCCATGGCCTTGAGTGAATCTCTAAAGCAAATTGTATATAAAATTTTTGTTTGTTTGCCCAAGTTATCAGATCCTCAAAGAACCTAGATGGAACCTCCCCATTCATTTTCCTAACCATGATGGATGTGTTGCACTTATCTTCAGTGTTTCCCTCCAAAAGCTGTTGGTCCTTTGCAGTCAGGTATTCCAATGACTCTTTCTTTCGCATTCTGCAAAGCTATGATAATGCATGCTGAGCACAGTAGGCAGTCAATATGGAGTAAGCATGACTAAGTCCTCTACTGAAGGTCATTAACGTTTTAAAGTTCTACATTTTTAATTACTAAGGTGATACACGTTTGTTTAAAAAAGTAAATATTACAAAAGTGAACATAACAAGTGAAAAGTTCCTTGATCCCAATTCCACTTCTCAGAAACATTTCATGCTAAGAGTTTGGTAGCCAATGTATTTTAAAATATATATGTAAACTCACAAACTGTAACTTATTATAACATACGACAATCAAATTGTGTTAGACATTACAATTCAGCAAGTTGCTGGGTTTTGGTCAAGCCAGCATGTCAGTACATACTTCTATCCCATTCTTTTTAGTGGCTATGTATTATTTCAGTTAAATAAACTGGCATTTTCCAAATTTCTGGTATTGCAAAATTTTGCAATGAAAATTCTTAGACATTTATTTTGATTTTTAAATATTTCTGTAGAAGACTTTTTTGGGAAAAAAGTTGCTGAGGTAGAAATTAATTTGGTAGATGTTGCCAAAAGATCTGTACCCCAAAGGGATATATGCTCTGATATATCAGCTAAGCCTTGGAGTGTCCACATCTAATTTTGTGATATGTATTCTGTGATAAGGCCCCCTAAGAGGGCCTCCTAAATTGTGTAAACTTCAGATTTCACAAAATCTGAATCCACTCATAAACTAATTTATGCGCTCAACAGAGACAAAAAGGAGAGCCCCCATCTCCCCGAAATATGTCTTGCCCATTGCCCCTTCTGCAGTAACAAAGTATCAGCTTTTCATATCAGCTTAGTCTTGCTAAAACTCTTCCAGGTTGAAACTACAGCAAACTTTATTAGCGAGCAGATACTTAACCACAGCTGTTGATATCTGGTTATAATCTGTGGTTGGTCCTCGAATCTAGCGATCTGAATTTGAACCTCAGTGGGACCTTGCGGTTTAACAACCTTTTAGGCATTCTGAATTTGGAAAAACACGTTTCTCTGATTACTACGGAATTATCGTCTAAGAACAACTATATGGCAGTATAACCGGAACACTTTGGTCTAGTTTACAAAGCACTCCAAGTTCAAGAGCTTGAAGACACAAACCCGCTCCTACCGACCTCACGAACTTCTCAGGGGAGGAGAAGTAGCAACGTGGAAACCCAATTACTGCGCTGGAGGCAAACGCCTCAACATTTCCTAGGTTTGAAGCCCTCTTCCCAGTCCTGCCGACTCCTAAGCCCAAACCTATCGAAATACCGCTCGCGGAGTCGCTGAGCCTCGGTCCTGGGCGTGCTTTCTTTTGCTGTGGACCTTACGTCTGGGGGTTACTTCTCACCCTTTCTTTTCATCCGCATCCAACTGAGACAATTTACCCCTGTCTGCCTTCTCTCATTCTTGAGTATTCTCATTCTCACCACTCACCTCAACTGCAACAAAGTATTCACATATGCATTCCTAGTCTACAAAGCTTGCGACCGCAGAGAGCGCATGTCTCTGGCGTCCAAGGTGTCCCGCCCCGGGTAGGAGAGAAAAACTCACTTCCTAAGACAGTCGACTCTGGCCAAGCCGTGCCGGGCGCGCGCTCTCCCAATACAGGACTGCACATGATGAAGGGGAAGAATCCTGCAACCCATGTGGGTCAGAGGGGTAGGGGTGGAACGCCCCCTGCGTGCATCATTTCGGACATTGAGTCTCTTCAGCACGTAACCCGAGGGCGATTGGGAGCCGACCTCTCACCGTGTCCTTCCCAGAAACTGCCAAACGCTGCAGCGTAAGCACTGGGGAAAGTTCTCGCTATTGGCGAGTCTCCGCGGCAGGAAATGTCTCTCTACCACCACCTGCTCCTCCACCAACCTCAACTCTCAGCACATAGACCAAGAAAGAATTGGAGATTCCGCTGATCAAACCTGGAAGAACCGGGAAATTCCAGATACACATTAACTCTCTCAGAATGGAGAAATGTGGGCAAGGAGGATGCAAGATTTTTCTAGAAGGACAGGATCTAAATTGGGAAGGAACAAGTATCCGAGTTTTATACAAATTAATCTATTCTAAATCGTAAGGGGCAGCCTTTAAATGCAGTGATTTATTTTCGGATTTCTTCTTACTTTGACATTTTTATTTTCTCATACTTAAAAAAGCAAGTCGAGTCTTACTTTCAAGAAGTAGAGAAACCCATTAAACTGTAAATATTTCATTAGCTCAGATTATGAATGACCAAAGGTTGCACAGACAACAACTTAAATTTACAAAGTTTGCAACAGTGTTCTTTTGGTTTCCACTGTGGGCACTTAGCTGTACATCCATATGGTCTATGACCGAAATAACAGAGGGAAATAACACTTTGTTCTCATGTTGTTGCTTGAGCAGGTGTGGACCTGACTTCTGTCCATTTTGTTGATGTTACTCAAAGTATTCTCCTCTTTTCTGAATGGCCTGACTCTCCTACCTGTGTGGGTTGCTTATAACCCTAGTCATTCTTTTAGTTACCACCATATCCAGAGTGTGGTTCTTTCACAGCACTGATATCCTACCCCAAACAAAACTGATTTTTCAAATAGACCCTAGAGTCCCAAGCAACCTTTTTGAACTTTATGAAATGAGAGTAACAGGAGGAGGATCATTTCTTTTCAAATAGTGATTGAGAATTTAATGCTGCAATAATTACTTATCCTAGCTCAAATCCAGTAACTCAGACTCTATTCTAAGCCTCCAAATTAAGGTAATGAAAAAGACCAGACTGGAGATGATGCTTGCACCCAAGTCACCTAGTAGTGAAGAGAAGGCCCAGAGGCAGCTGCTATGGGCAGGCAGTACCAGGCACAGCCACCCGAGAGAGTGGGAATGCATATGTGGATACTTCCTTTGTGCCTGGCATGTTCTGTGGGTCTCCTATTCGTTTAGAAAGCTGAGGGAATCCCTCTGAATGTTTACAAGGAGTCCATCCTTAACTGAACTTGAGTTAGGCTCCTTTGAGCCTTTTTCTTGATTAAGTCCTATGCTTGGCTTGTGTAGCCCAGTTTTAGCAAAGAATCCAGTTGAGTCTAGTTTTAGCAAGAATTGTGCTATGCCAGTTTATGAATAATTGCCCACCCTCAATATCTAAACAAGTTCTTCTTAGTAATTTTCCATATAATGACTCCTTTACTCTTACTATTCACTATAAATCCTCAGCTGTCCCTATTGTCCTTGGATTTGAGTTTAATCTCTCTCCCCTATTGCTGTTGTCTTGAGTCTATTAACTGTAAATCCTCAGCTGTCCTTATTGTCCTTGGGGTTGAGTTTACTCTCTCTACCCTATTGCAGAAAGCTTGAATAAAGACATCCTTGCCTGTTTGACTCCATTCGTACAGCTTTTCTCTGACAATTCTCCCAAAGAATATATAGGCATAGCATGGGAAAACTTTTTTTCAAAGGAAAGATCCAGCTAGGGAAGACAGTCAGCTGCCTAGAGGAGAAGTGTCCATAATAGAGGACTGAGCATATTAATGGTAGCTGATTTCCTGAAAAAATGAAAACAAACTTCAAAATTTGTCCAAAGTAATAAATGTGGTATATAATATTAACAAAATGAAAGATAAAAACCCATATAATCACGTAAGTAGATGGAGAAAGAGCATTTGACAAAATTCTACACCCTTTTATGGTAAAAACTCTCAACAGACTATTTAGAAAGAACATACTTCAACCTAGTAAAGGTCATGTATGACAAACCCAGAGCTTACATTATACCCAAAGATGAAAAGTTTAAAACTTTCCCCCTAAAATTGGAAATAAGAATGAACTTTCCTATTCTCATTTTTCCTACTCTCATCACTTCTTTTCAGCATGGTACTGGAAGCCATAGTAATGAGACAAGAAAAAGAAATAAAAGGCATTCTAAAAGGAAAAAAAGAAGTGAAATCGTATCTATTTGTTGGCAGTATGATCTCATATGTAGAAAATCCAAAATACTCCATTAAAAAACTGTTAGTACTGATAAATTCAGTAAAGTTTCAGGATACGAAATCAACATAAAAATCACTGGCAATTCTATATAAAAATAATAATGAACTATTTCAACAGGAAATTAAGAAAACAATGCCATTTATAATAAAATAAAATATTTAGTTGTAAATTTAACCAAGGAAAAAAAGACCTGTGCATGTACCAGAAAACACTGATGATAAATATAAAGGAATTATAATCAAAACAGTATAGAACTGGCTTAAAAACAGACACATTGACAATGGAACAGGATAGAAAGTCCAGAAATAAACCTATACATTTAAGGTTAAGTGTTTTTTGACAAAGGTGCCAAGAACACACAATGGGGAAAGATTAGGCTCTTCGATAAACAATGCTGAAAAAACTGATTTTCCACATGCAGAAGAATGAAATTAGGCCCTTATCTTTTGTCATATAAAAAAATCAACTCATCGCTTCTTGGCCTTTTGGCTAAGAACAAGTGTAAAAAAATCAACTCAAAGTGGATTAAAGACTCAAATATAAGCCCCCAAATTGTAAATATATGTACTAGGAGAAAACATAGGGGGAAAGCTGCATGACATTGGTCTAAGCAATAGTTCTTTGGATATGACTCCAATAGACAGGCAACAAAAGCAAAAATAGACAAATGAGATTTCATGAAATTAAAAAGCTTCTGTACAACAAAGGAAACAATTAACAAAGGGGAAAGAGAATCCAAACAAATGGAAAAACATGCCTGTAAACCCTATATTTAATAAAAGTCTAATATGCAAAATATATAACTAATTCAAGCAACTCAATAGCAAGCAAATAACCCAATTAAAAAAACCAAACAATGGGCAGCACCTGTGGCTCATCGAGTAGGGTGCCAGCCCCATATACCAAAGGTGGCAGGTTCAAACCCAGCCTTGGCCAAACTGCAAAAACAGAAAAATAGCCAGGCGTTGTGGCAGGCACCTGTAGTCCCAGCTACTTGGGAGGCTGAGGCAAGAGAATCACCTAATCCCAGGAGTTGGAGGTTGCTCTGAGCTGTGATGCCACGGTACTCTACTGAGGGTGATAAAGTGAGACTCTGTCTCTACAAAAAAAAAAAATAATAATAAAAAACCAAACAACAACAAAAACAGGCAAAGGACTTGAACAGACATTTCTCAAAATGAGACATACAAATAGTACTTGAAAACATGTTCAGCATCACTAAGCATTAAGGAAATGAAAAATCACAATGAGATATCACTTCATACCTAAATGAGTTTTAGCAAAATGATGAAAGATAGCAAGTGTTGGAAAAAATGCACAGAAAGGCAATTATCCTTGTTGGTCAAATTGTGAAGTAGTACAGCTATTATGGAAAATTTTCTCATAAAACTACCATATAATCCAGCAATCCCACTTCTAGACAGATGCTCAAAAGAATTAAAATCAACATGCCAAAGGGATATCTGAACTTCGGAATCAATGTAGCATTATTCACAATAGCCAAGAGGCGAAAGCAACTTAAGTGTGGATAGATAAGTGGATATAGAAAATGTAATATATGTGCATAGGAGAATATTATTCAGCCCTAAAAAAGAAGGAAATTCCATTATTTGTCACAATGTCAATGAATCTAGAAGACATGCTAGGTGAAAAAAGCCAGGCAAAGAAAAACAAATACCTCATGCTCTCACTTTTATGTGGAATACTAAAAAGTTTAACTCACAGAGGTAGGAGTGAAATGATGGTTACTAGAGGATGGGGGTTAAGGGTTAGGAGAGGGGAGGGAAAGGAGAGTTATTGGTCAAAAGCTACAAAATTTCAGATAAACATGAGGGATCCCTTTTGATATTTATTGCACAGCAGGGTGACTACAGTCAATAATAAACAACAAAATAAAATGAAACAATAAAAAAATCTGTCCAAGATATGAGAGGTGTACTTGGTAAGGCTGAAGGTAGAAACAGTTTTCCTGGGCTGAAAATACACAGAAATAAAGAGAATTCTGCATGGTTGGATGTAACATACAGACACTTCAGCCAGGTTGAAGACTTAAGATCAACATAAGAAATATCTGGGCACTTTATTAAATCATATATTCCACAACATACTTCCTGCAATCATAATGCAATAGATCAAGACTGAGGCCCAGAATTTTTCATTCATAACAAACACTTTGGGTTGTTCTGATGAAACAGCCCAGAGACTACACTTCAAATATTGTTTCCAATATCAGCTCCAGACCCCCCCCCCAAATTAAAGAACATAAATAATATGTTGCACATATCTGTGTGGATGATTTTCTCATTTACTTTAAGTTTGTTAGGCAACATTTTTCTTTGGCACTCAATTAAATATTTAATTGCTTCTTCAAAAAAGCTAGACTTGGTAGAGAATATAAATATTTCCTGCCCTCAAGAAGGTTGCCATCTGGAGGGAAAAATTAAACGATTCAACTAGTTAGTTTAATTTACAAGTATGATCACTGTTACTGAAGATGAATGGTTCCCAGGATGTGAGAGACTGCTTACACTGAGAATTGAACTATCAGAGGTCGCTGAAGAAACATTTAGCAATTTTTTCAGTTTGGTGGTGAATAAGGAATTAATCTACCAAAGACAAACACTGACTAGGAGGCATTTAAATTTAGAAGATTAAAGAAAACCCCAGAAACCGACGAGGGTGGGACTCGAACCCACGCGTGCAGAGCACAACGGATTAGCAGTCCATCGCCTTAACCACTCGGCCACCTCGTCACACTCTAGGTGTGACAAGATCGCTATCTTCTTCCTACTAGTTGGTTCTGTAATAATACTGTTTCTAATTCTTTTTCTGTCTTCACCCTGATACAATCTTCACAACCACACTCAAAATCGAATACTTTTAGGTACATTTCACAGCAACCACAAAACTGATAAAGAACGCTTAGGGTTGTTCAGTTACTTAGCACATCAAACGAACCAGTAAAACCGAGATGCCTGGGTATTAAATACGTAGATCCTTACTGAACACAGGAATAAATTAACATGGGATTTCAACCCAGTGAGCCACCCGGTGTTCTCCCAGAGACTAGGCTCCCTAGACAGCTGAATTCTGCCTTCGAGGAACTGAATTCCCCGCCTCCTAATGAGAACATGTCCAGGGACTCCTGTTTTCTAAGAGGTACCGGTAAACAACCGCAACAACAATAAACCTCCAGACCCCCCATCTCCGCTCAGTGATTCTATTGTATGTATTTGCTGCTGAAATATGCCTGACAGCTAGGGAACGCTTTCATTTTTCTCCTGTTTCTTCGCTGGGGCTTGAAATGTATCAGTCTGTGACACGCAGCAAGGAGTAAAAACAGTGGTTAGAAAAAAAGTAGAAAAGGGCTGGTGCCCCGGTGTTCAGGTTCTAGAATGGATTGCCAGGGTGCCTGGGCAGTGGGGTTGTGGGAGAAAGGCTGGGGAGGGGGGAAGGTGCTGGGGGAAGAGTAGTCGGCTCTGTCTCACCGTGTGACTTGGGACGAGCCACTTCACCCGCTCCATCTCCAAGCCCTCTCACCCCGCCCAATCTTTATCTTTTCAGTAGTAAGCCGAATTGACAACCTCAAATTAACCCATCATCGGCTCGCTAGGATTTGTTTGATTTTCTACCCGGTGTTTAGTGGAGAATTTTGGAAAGAGTTCTTGCCCAGATGTTGTTTTGTTGTTTTTTCCTTCGTATGACATCTCTACTTCTGTTTTTAGCAGGAAGAACTCTCTTCTCTCCCTCTCATGTTCTTTTATTTAATTTCATATACTCATCGTCAGCGTAATACAATTACCCTCCTACAATCCCTGGGTTAGAGGGCTAAGTATTTATTCATGTAGTGAGCCAAACCATATATTTATTTCTTTGAATGAGATCAGATGTTACGATTTTTCCCAAGCCTTGAGTTAGGACTCCATTCTGCTGTTCAAATCACTTATGCTTTTTTTGTTGGTTCTTTTTTTTTTTAATTATTATTATTTTGGTCTCTCTTTCAAGGAATCTTACCTTTCAATTGCATTTCTGAAGAAATGCAAGAAATGCAATTTCTTGAGAAATACAGAGAAGTGGAATCTGTTTTCTTATTTTGTCAGGTGTGTCTCAGACTTCTGGCCCCAGGAAATCCTCTCACCGTGGCCTCTAAAATGCTGGAATTATATGCATGACACTCTGTGCTCCTGCTATTTAAATTTCTTGAGCTAATAGATAACACCTATAGAGTTGCTGTTGAGATAAAATGAATATATAAAGAGCTTTTAAGATGCCTGCCACTTAATAGGCACTATTTAAATGTCATTCATTACCATTATCGTCATCATCCATAAGAAAGGAAAACCAAGCAGGAAAAAGTTATATACACCAAGGGAAATGTACAAGTAATCCATAGAAGCAGACAATCAAATGGCTAATAAAATATATCAGAAAGAAGCTATATGTCATTAATATTTAAAGACATGATAATTAAAATAACATACAATTCTTTTCCTTTATTATATTGACAAATATGTATACGATTGGTAATAAGTGTAAATAAGATTGTTGGGAAGCACATGTTTTGAAACATTGTTATGGCATGTAAATATAAAACGTGCAAAACATTGTTATTGGCACAAACATAGAGTGTACTTTTATAATTTCTACTTAAAAAGGTTTATAATCTTAGTTCGGCACCCATAGCTCAGTGAGTAGGATGCCAGCCACACACACTGAGACTAGCGGGTTTGAGCCTGGCCTGGGGCTGCTAAACAACAACTCCAACCAAAAAATAGCCAGGCGTTGTAGTGAACCCCTGTAGTCCCAGCTACTCAGGAGGCTGAAGCAAGAGAATTACTTAAGCCCAAGAGTTTGAGGTTGCTTTGAGCTTTGATGCCACATCACTCTACCCAGGTTGACATAGTGACAGTATGTCTCAAAAAAAAAAAAAGGTTCTTAATCTTTATTTTCCTTCCTAAAACCCAACTAGTAAACAAATTGAAAAGCAAATTGGAGCATAGTATGTGCAGTCTTATTATTAAATATATATGTAGGTAGACTGAAACAGTTTTAGATAGGATCAGTGAGGTCCATTTAGCCTCAGTCTCAATTTTATGATGGCACAAATTTAGACTTTTCCCAGTACCTCCAAAAACCATTATACATAAAATTATTATATATTTATTTGGTGTTAAGAGAGTTCACTTTAAATATAATTATCTGAAATGTATTCCAATTTTTATAATTTTCCTTTGCTATTTGTTTATTTATGTTTGATATGACGGAAGCCTCAAAAATAGAAGTGCTATCTGCCCTTTGCAACTTTGGAAAAGCCCTAAGTGTTATTGACATTAAAAACATCTGCAAGTATATATATATAAACAAGCAGCAAACATTGGTATCTCTAGGGCTGAAATTATGGAATCTTGCAATTTCTATATTATTTTTGTAGGTTTTTTTCCTTTAATCTCAAATTTGTTTACTGTATAAAGAAAAAAAATAAAAATAGGAATTTCAGTTTCAGGACTGCCATATAAAGGGCCTGGAAGTCACAACTCCCATTCTTACAATAAGAATAAAGCTAAAACTCTTCTTACATTTATCAGATAACTGAAGATCACAGGGCTAACTGCTACTTCCAAAACAGTAAAGACAGATAGAGACAATCACAATTTATTAGCAGCAGAATCTCAGAAACAGAAGTTAGCAGCTGAAAATCAATGAAACCCAAATATGTTGCATTAAAAACAATCAATACAATTGATAAAACCCTAGCCAAGTTAACCAAAGAGAGAAGGGGGCATAGGAGAGAGAAGACACAAATGTGATGGCCCCTCTTTCAGAAATGAGATCACATGGACATTAGAAGAGTAATAAATAAGTATTACAACAACTCTACCTCTACAAATCTGATAACTTTGATGAAATGGATCTATTACATTAAAAATCACACATGAGAGGGCGGAGCAAGATGGCGGACGAGTAACAGCTTCCTTGCGGCTGGGCACGGTGAGACTGGGGAGAGAGGACTTCGGGCATCTCTGCCAGGCGGGATCTGCCCAGAGACTTCCCTTTGGGGACACAGGGAGACAGCG